>VZTB01003548.1:166424-211571 GCA_013397245.1 Thryothorus ludovicianus
TGGGGCGGGGTGGGGAGCGGGACCGTCCCCGGTGCTGCGGGCCCGAGGGTGCCGCCGGCGGCGCTGCCCCTCGCGGGCCGGTTCGGCGGCGGGGAGGCGAGGGCCCGCCATGCGCTCCAGCTGTGCCGGAGCAGATGGGTCGGTGAAACTTTCGGGGGCCGCACGCTGCCCCCCAGCCCCGTGTGCCGTGCTCAGCAGCCGCCTCGTGTTCCGAGGGCACGGGCACGTTTGCTCCCGTGACGGAGAAATCAGACTTGTTTTGGATTCCCCCCCACCGCCAACCACCCGCCCCCTGAAGATTTATATTGTATGTGCCGACGGTTATAAAATTTAACCTAAAATTCTGCAGCGGTAGCATCTTTGCAGTTGTCCACATTGTCCAGCTGTCTCCAAATTCTAACGGTCATTTGCACTGATGATGCTTTTATATATAGGGCCGTTTTCAATATGTTCTGTGTACTTATTTGCAGTTCAACAGGAGTTGATCAAAGAGCGAGAGACATTTTCAGTCTCATAATTGTTTCCCCAAACAATATAATTTCCAGCATGCACAAGACACTTATGGAAACGTAGTAACACAAACCCCAAAATATGTATGTAATCTGAGTAACTCTTGCTCCAAATGGAAAGCTGCTGCTGACCTACATTTTTGAACCAGAACAGTTTGAAGGTTTTTTTTATAACTATCTTAATACAAGTGATACCCTAGTATAACAAAAGGTAATAGTCACACATTACATTCAACTAATAAAAGCAATTGGGAGATCAAATACTTGGCTATGAATTCAGCAAACTGGGATATTAGCAAACATGTTCAATACAGCAAGGGTCTGAACCATGATGTTTTAAATTAATATATTTATATGCTCTGTTAAAGGTAAGTATGTTTTCAAATTTCAAAATGGATAAAGAGGAGATTCAATCATAATGGTAGAGAAAACCGCGGCATATCAAGAAAGATGCTGTCACAAGTAGGTAGGCTTTTTTGAATCCACTGTGAAAATATTAAAGGAGCAGAAGCTTCATGCTCTAATGTTGAGTTACATGCAAAGATTATTGATAAATGTACGAGCAGCATGATTCCAGTGTCTATTAATTCTAGTTCTGTCTGAAAAGTCAGAAATACTGTGATTTGCATTATGGAGTTAGTTTTGAAAAGTCTCAGAGCTCTTGTTAATACTTCTGTTTTACGGTTGGGAGATTTGGTTGTTTTGGTTGGTTGGTGGTTTTGTATGGGTTTTTTTGGTATCCTTTACAAGTGCAAAAATGTTACATAGCTGCACATATATAAACACCGAGCAGGAAAAAAAATGGTGAGTAATTCTAGCGGGGGGAATCAGGTGCATACCCAAGGGTCATTACAGTCTGTAACAACAACAAATTGCAATTCTATGCAAACTGCTCGAAAGGGATATATCATCTTTGTAGGAGAGAGAATAACAGAACCGTAAGATGAATTCATGCCAAATCATTCATCAGCTTTTGCCAAGAGAATACTACATCTTTGTTAGTGAGTCTTTTTGACATTATCTCCTGGATTTTCTTCTTTCTATATTCAAATGCACACTAATTATACACATTAAACCACCTAAGTTGATTTTTAAAGTCTTTCATATGCAAATAAAAATATAGATGTCTCCTTGTGTGTATGTCTTTACATGTGTACTCCAACATAAAATATAAAATCAATTAAACACTTATACTTCGAGACATTTATATTTGAGCAAAAATGCATCTATTGATGATCTGCTAAGATGTGCTGCTAGTGCCTGGGCTGCAGATCGCAATACTTCCTGACACACTCTGCAACTCTTTCCAATTGGGAAAATAACCCGCAAAACTTTAACACAGATTTACTTTGAGATGTTTTCCCTGGGAAAAGGGGAAAAAAAGGATGAGGCTTTAAACTGAAGAGTTCATACCACTAACTCCTTTTCCTCCCATTTGTTTCAGCAACTCTGCTACAAGATTGGAACTAAGAGGCTATAAAATTGAGGCCCTCAGCACAATGAAATCAGTCTGCTATAAAAGGCAACACATGCCAGTTTTTCCTCCCCAATGGCAGATGCCACACCCTAAAGCAGACAGAAGGCACTGCAGTCTGTGCAAAGGAAGCACAACACAAAGCAACAACGATGGTTCAATTTTTTAGATCGCAAATAATGTTGAAATTCCTTTTGCCATCTTTGCTCAGATGATGAGTGGTAGTGTTTGTTAAATTCAAATGCTCCTTTCCAAAAGCTCTCATTGTATGCATGAATTATGAATTTATTATAATATAATGTTAAAAAGCTCTAATTGCCATGCATATTATCTGCTGCAAAGTGATTGCGTTGATATTTGATATCGCAAGTGCGCAGTTTCAACTTTAGTTCTATTTTCATAGTTCCTTCAATTTAATTATTTTCTATAAACCAGTGTTGTCCAAGTGTAGTTTATTTCTCTTGATTTTTCCTGATAAATTATAAACCCTGGTGTTCTAGGATCCCGCTTCAAAATAAACAACATAATTTTCTAAACTTACTGGTGGTAATTTGTTTACACCATTGGCTACAACATTTATACAGAGCCCCTAGGCCACCTGTCTGTAGCTCGACCCCAAGAAAGTTACTGCCTTTCCCAGCAGTAAAGCAGCCATCCTTTCGTTTGGCCTTCCACGCCATATAAAGAGTAACACTGAAGAGAGAGGTGGAAAACAAACCAATATCGTAATATCTCTGAGATGTTTTGTTACAGGTATTGGGAAAAATATTTAAATTTTCTTTGCTAAAAATCCAGTCCAAGGTTCAAGAGTCTGTTGGATTCAACATGGGTGCACACAGGAGTCTGAAAAATCTCTGTATACAAAAGAAAAAGCTGTTCATTGGCATCTTCTTGTGCTTTATGGTTAAATCCACTGCGCAATTTAATGAAACTGTTGTCAAATTCACTGTAATTCTCAATTTCCTTCTTTTAGATTTGCATTAGATTTAATGAGAAAAAAAGAGAGAAGTATGTGGGCTTTTATTAAATTATCACTTCTATTACTAGTTAAACATCCAATCGAAATCATTCTGAAGTCAGTGCAAATCTTTTAATTTATTTCAATAAGGCATAAACCAGATCGCACAAAAGTAGGCAGCCAGCTCAGGGCTGCTTTAGCCTGGTATTTGGAACTATAGTAATGGAATTTTGCTTTAAAAGATCCCTTATGTGGTCAACATATAAATATAACACAGCAGTGTTTTCTTTATTATGTAATATTTATATTTCAGTCACAAATGTAAAAAGTAAACTAGTGCTGTAGATGTCCAGCTGATAAGCCAGAACCTGTTAGGTGTAAAGCCTGTAGGTAAGTGTAAAGATTTTATTTTAGCTAGACAAAATGAACTTTGAAAAAAATGTGGTTTATGCCAACAGATCATGGCCTAAAACATGTAGAGAGTGACACATTGTACCATTTAATTAAAATCCAATCTTTAGCAGCCACTAATCCTGGCAATTTAATCAATTTCTTCTGGAAATGTGTAAACAAAAGGACTTTAGAACATCACCATCTCCATCCCGAGAATGTCATACATGATTTTCTTATGGAAATGCAACATGCTAAAGTCAGACCGCTTGAATAGACTGTTTAAATGCCTCAATTTTACAAATGCGAATCATCCATTGAAGTCAATAAGATCACTTGCTTCCTTATAGTTAAGCCCTGATTAAGTGCTTCTGTGGACTGAGGCCTCTGTGAAAAAACAGCTCTTGTGTCTGTACTGTGGTGAGATAGAGGCTCAACCAATTTTCTAAATCAATACAAAATCTTGCATTTGGCAGTAGCAGGAGGGATTGTTGATTTCGGGGTTCACCCACCAGTGAAATCAAAGCCTTTAAACTGAATTACACTAATATTTCTGGATCCTTTGCCATTGTTTGAGAACATTATTGCATTTTGGAGTAATTTAGGAAAAGGCTGTCCTTCTTTTGAATTAATAATTTATGGTCACATTTTTTTATAAATTAGAAAAGTTAAATAAGAGTCAGTAATCATAGAATTCTCTGCCAAGTTTCTTTCTCATTCTCCTGCTTTTTACCAATCTCGTCTTTTCTGATGTGCGAGGGATACATGGGAATCCAAAAGAAATATTTGCTGCTAGCTATACACTACTTGGAGGTCCTTCTTATTATCAGTTGTAGCATGCCAGGTTGACTGATACGCTGAAGGAACAGTGAAACTGACAGTACGCAGCTTTCTCTCTCATAAAATAAATGAGATTGGTTCCTTAGCTGTAAACACACTGCATGTTCCAAGAAAAATAAAAAGCCTTAAGTTTTCTTTCCTCAACTTTTTCCAGTCTATAGTCTTATATTTTATATATCACAGTATTTATCAATTGCTGTTTCTAGAAACAGATTACTGTGGCCTCCATGGCTTAATCAAGTAAAATATTTTTCTGTAGGATATTTTTATGTACAGACAGAAATGCATGGATTTTAATACAAGATGGCACAGTATTCTTCCTTTGCAAACTGATTTTTTTTCTACAATGACAATAGTGTATATGTAATCCTGAACTTTTATAAGTGTGCCAAATTTATGATTTTCCCTGATGCACTCTATTTCTGACCCATTTTTGTAGTATTTTACCATTTACAATCTCAAATACAGCATCTCTGAGTGTTTTAGCTGGAGACCCACCTTTTACCTTTGCTGTAATAGTCTATAATTCCCTCTTCCCCTCTTATTATCTTCATTCCCCACCCTTTCACACGTGCATACACATCTGTTCACTGGATAATCCCAAATTCCTGCAGCCCAACTTGCAGCTGCCTTAGCCTCCTGAAGGATAGGCATGCTCACAAATATCACTCGCACTGTAATCCTGCCCTCCAAGTTCCAACAAAGTTCACCCCAGTGCCAATTTTCTTCAGCTCCTTTGCACAAGGGACACAAAGAAATGCTCTTGGGGATGAAAAGGAAGAGCTGTAAAGCCTCAAAGAGGGTGAGGGAGATGAGAGGTGGAAGAGGTCACATGAAATTATCCGGAGTCTTCTCCATCCCAACTTGGTACATTTTGTGCTTTCTCAAGGGGGCAGCTTCCTGGTTTGAGAACTGTTGCTTTGATACATTTACCCTTAAAGCACTCCTGTACACTGAGAAGTCCAATTGCTCCCACTTCACCATCAAGGAAAAAGAGACACAAGGGAGGAATGCCATGATTGCATGAACATTTCTTTCAGCTGCAGCACCAGCTCCAGGAGCTCCAGGTGACTGCCACAGTTACATGGTATGGACCTTGGGGGTGATGATGCAAGGGTCTGCACAAATGCATGATGTGCCGGCAACCCAAGAGGGGAGAAAGAAAATTTATTTTTATCCAAATCCTTGCTCTGACTCACCCAACGGCCCAAACAGTAGTGCTGGCATAACAGGAAGGGGGAAGAGAAGGGGCAGATGCACAAGGCCGTTACCCACTTCTTTCTGTTTGACCAAAGAGGAGGTTTGGTGGCAGAGGGAGATAATAGGATCTGTTTAGCCAACACTACTGCTGAAAGAAAATTATGTCATAAGATTATAAGCAGGTGCTCTTTTCCAAAACCAAGCTGAGCCAGTGAAAAAAAGTTGCTGTCCCCATTTTTTGTCAGCATCACCCACTCAAATATTAATGATCCTTACATCTGCTGATATAGTTGGTCCTACGTATATTCCCCAACCCTGTCTAGATTAAACAACCCAAGTTACCAGAATTACTATTTAAACTGTCTGCATTAACTGAGACCCATTTGCCTAAATAAGATTAGGATAAAGTGAGTCAACAGATCTGAGGAGACAGTGGACTCCAGCTGAGGGACAATAAACAACTGGCAGGTGGTAGTAACCTCTTCAATAA
Organism: Thryothorus ludovicianus; assembly: GCA_013397245.1. Taxonomy (NCBI): domain Eukaryota; kingdom Metazoa; phylum Chordata; class Aves; order Passeriformes; family Certhiidae; genus Thryothorus; species Thryothorus ludovicianus. Next base: position 172,286 of record VZTB01003548.1, read on the forward strand.
ACACGATGTACTTCTGATGTACTAAGGGACTCCATCCATTTAGACCCTAAATGTTAGTCATGGTGATATGGAGATGGTTACATGTCAGTAAAGAACCATTTATCCATTCTTTACAGGTCAGGCCTGGAGTAGTAAAAACTTCAGGGGTGGGGTTTGCCATTTCTTTATTAATTTCTTATTATATTCTTTCTATTTCTGCCTCAATGCACTTACAAAGCATATGCTCTACATATACGTATATCTCCAGAGTCCCAGGTTTGTATTACAGCAGCTAGTCCATCATCCTTGCTCACACAGGGATTCAACAGAGCCTGTAAGCTGTGAAAGTGAGCCTGCAATTCTTGCAAGGGAATGCTTCTTGCACAGGATGCAGCTGAAATTCCTGCGATCTCTAGATACACTCTTGAGAGCTTAGTTTGGATGAAGTTGCTCCACACATCAGCTGGAGCAGCGGCAGCCGTGGCTTTGCTCCCAGGGAGCCAGCAGAGGAGAAAGCTGCGCCCCTGAGGGGTGCGGGAGCTGTCGGTTTCACGCGCAGTCCCCATGGACGCGCTGAGCTTGCTGCTGTCCTCAGCAAACAAGACGTCACCACCAACTGCCGCTCGGGTACCTCACTTTCACATCCTCTCTGCCACGACAGGGTCTGATTGCCAAAGCCACAATCAATTCAAGTATGAGGGCGAAGCATTTCTTTAGAAGAGCATCCCCCACTGCTGGCCGCCTGCTTCAAATAAGCTAAGAGTACAACTTACCTAAGAGGAGGGTTTTTTTTAGTATCCTGGATGTAAACTATTTCAAGATATGCAGTTCTAAAAGATCTCAAAATGCTACTAGTCTAGGGTGTGATCCTAGAAATGCTTACTAATTCATGTAGTCCTTGCTCCTGTTAAGTCATGAAACTTAGTGACAGACTAGAGAATCTACCATGTGATGAGGACTGGATTGTTTACTTCCAGTTTCTTCTTGCTTAAATATAAAAAGTAATGTTATTAAAATTAGAAGGACCATTTTACTAATCCAGAATATCATCTAGTTATTTAACAAAGACTTAACAATGTGAGTCATCTGCATTAATAAAGATGCTATAGTCAGAGGCAGGAAAGACTCAAGGACTGACAATAGGCTTGCTTTTTATGCTAATTATTTTTTTTCTGTTTGTTTTTCATTCCAAACAGATCATCCCTAATATTTTTATCTCACTTGGTGAATTTTAGGAAAATTGTAAGTGAAGAGAAAAATTCCGGATTCTCTCTCTTTCTTAAAAGAGTAATATACAAATACTATAAAGATTTTTCTAATCTGTTTATCAGACTTTGTAACAAAATTAAATGTGTGTATATCTTCTTGCTGTGTTACAACTGTTTTCTTCTCATCTAGAGGATTGGACAAACGTGATTTTCATTTCACCACATTTAAATTTAAATTGCCACACCATTCTGTGCTGGATGTAAACTTACTATGCATATGTCCAAGAAGAAAGGACCATAATTTGGGAACCACCATCCATGACGATTCTTTCCAGCTAGAAATCATGGTTTGCACTCATTCTGGGAAAGGCCATATAATGTAAAATCATCACAGTCACCTTGTCTCTTTTGCTCTTCATTGAAGGGTTGGTACTATTGAGAAGGAATTTTCAAAGTGCCTTGTGACAGAAGAACAAAGTTCAGCAAGAGCAAAATGAGGCCAGTACTAAACAGTTTGCTGATTTAATTTTAATACATGAAGTTTTTATACAGGGGTCTTATTTGCACAGCTCAATGGCATCCTGTATTTGAAGAGCACTGCTGATTAATTAGGTTGGTTCAGTACGAATGAAATAGGTGATCTCTATTTTATGTCTCTTTCAAAGTTCACTCTTGTGAACTTCACCCCATTCAGTGCTCCATCCTGTTCAAAAGACTTCTTGCTAACTTTACTTGGGCAGGAAAGGGAATCATAAAAATCACTATGCAAGCTTCTTGAGTGTGGTGGGTTATGTTACAGTTGTATAAATGCAGCTCATTACTCAGCTAAGGGGAACCGACTTTTTAGGCAGGTTTTGAAAATAGAGGGATCATGAGTTGGAAGGTGTGAAAACTGCAGGTTTCCCAGAGCTGAACCCAAGGTCTCTGGGACGGAGTCGATACCACCTCTAAAAGTAATCTGCCTCTTTTTCTAATTATATTGTGTATTTTGCTCCTATTGTCACTAAAAACTGCTGAAACGACTGATTTCATTTATTAGGAATATTTGTCTCAACACATCAGTAAAAACAAATTCACATTTCCATTAGAAATACAACAAAGGTGGAACACTCTAGACTTTCCTTTTTGCTTCTTTACTTCCAGTTCAGGAGTTCCTTTATTCAGTCTGATGTTAAATCTACTTGTATTAGAGAACCCTTTTTATCTGAGCAAATCTTATTCCTTAGCAATGAATCTCAGAACATTGTGGGGTGATTGTATAAAGCCATTGCTTTTTCTTTATTGCCCACTAAAGAAACATTTATGATTAAATGGGAAAGGGAACTATCTCATTCTCCTGAGCTGGAGATATTGGACTCAATAATGTCCTTCATACGTGTATGCTCTATTTCAGCTAACCTGTTAGAATTGCAATATAAAATTGTAAATCAATGGCATCAAGCACCTGTGAAGATGAGTAAGATTGCAAGTCATTTCTCAGATAGATTTGGAGAAACAGCTCCCAGCCAAGAACTCTTTTACATGTTCTACAGAGTCTGTCCTAAATTACCCCAATAAAGTCACTTGTTATACATCATATTGAGAAAATTTCCAGCTGTCTGATGTCAAGTACTCAGAAACACTATACATAGGGACACTTGGACTTTGAGGTATGTGACGTACAACTGGATGTTAATAAAAAAATTGAGTTACAGGCTATTCAGCTGGTTATTTGCAGAGCTGAAAATTCAGAATCTTCTTCAATAATGAAAGTAGATCCTTAGGAATTTGTTAGAATCTGTTCTGTTTAGCTATAACTGCAGAAAATGCATTATTTCTCTACAAGGTGTTCCTTTATTGATTACTTTTGTGCTGGCAGGAATAGTTAAACCCATCTACTCATAAACACTTTATGGGCTAGCAAGAATGAAAGTAAGGAGGAATTTTGTTTGTTTTTCTTGTCTTTCTGTAATCACAATGGTATTTCTTTTTAAGCTTGTCATCTTCTGCTTGGTTGATTCTCTTGTAAGGACTTTAATAACATGAATTTAATATGAAGTATACCTTTGTACCTACAAATATATATCAGTCACAAATCCTTATTTTTACATTTTGGAATAAACTTACTAAACTTTATATATGTGAAATATCCCCAGACCTTACAAAAGCAGAGTCGTTAGTGCCCAGACTTGCTTTTTACCTCCGCAGAGCTTGGAGATCAGTGCAATGTAAAACTTGGTGTGACAGACAGAAAATATAAAACAAAAATACCCACGACCCAGCCGATTTCAGCCCCACTCACAGAGCTGACAGCAGCCACTGAGAACACATTTTCACAAGGGTGTTCTCCTTGTCCCTGCAGAGGACACTGGAAGGGAGGGGAGGATCTGTCTTAGTGTGTCAACCTGATGTTTGATGCTGCTCTGGAAGACTGATGGCAGGTCTGCTGCTGGAAAAGGGATCAGAATGTTACCTAGAAGAATGCAAATAAAAGAAGTCAAAGGATGATCAAAGAATGGATCACAGAGATGAGAAACTGCAAGGAGAGGCACCTGTACAGATGATGACATCACAAAGGTCAAAACATCTTCCTGGGGCTCTGGTTTCAAAATTTTGAGGTAAAAGCTATAAGCTAGAAGGGAAAATGGTGACTTCTTCACTTGGTGTCTTTGACTCAAAAATGTTTTCTAGAAGATGCTTGCTCATTTATGAATCATGAAGCTTAATTACATAAAATTGCTTGACCCGTGTTATACCTGAGGTTATGTTACCTAAAGGTATCTTCTGACCTTAAATTTTATGAATCTGCATAAAGTAGCTGTAAGGAAAGAACAGCAGAATATGATGTTGTTTCACTGATTTGAATTACAACATGCATTTACATTTTCATTTGCATTTACTGTCTTAAGAGTAACTGTACTAAATGCAGTTGTGTGATGGAGTTGTCACTGTGAGTCGAAAAGAGATGAACATGTGTTCTGAATGACCAAGATCACATTTACAGGACTGATGTCTACCAGCATAGCTCTAAAGAGATGACAGGCATAGCTGTGTCAACAGAAGCCTCTGGTAGAGACACAGTTGTACCAGTAAAATGGTATTTTTACCAATACTATTTTATGCCAGTGCTGGGAGATGGTTTTATTGTACTAGCAGACAGTATCTATGCTAAACTGCTTAGCATTTTAATATTCACAGCAAAATATTCCCCTCAGTGATTCCTAAACCAATCAATTTTGTTGGTGCTGCCAAAGAAAGGGCATACAACTGGCCCTGGCAACTATCAGCTTTGTGCCACACATGACAGCATTTAATAAAGGGAGAGTGCAGTGAGAGTTTCAGAAGTCCAGCTAAATCTGTTCGCCAAATAGTTATGTCAGGGAGGAGTGTGAAAAGATCAGGCTGAACAAAGTCGAAATTAACAATGACTAACAAAAAAGTTCTTTCTAAAAAATAATTTCTGTCATTTAAACCAAAGGTTTAAAAATACTGGCGAAAGTGATACTGGAATAAATTGCGCTGACCCTGTGAATTTTGTAATTACAACTATACTGGAAAATTCTTTGTGGTGTAAACTAGCTCTCAGAAAAGACTTTAGGAGAAAGGGTGAAGGGTGATAACAGTTAGCACTTCATTCAGGAGCAAGGAATGAGGAGGGAACATCACTGCTTAAGTCTGTAAGTGTAAGCCAGATGCACCAACCTGATCAGACTGTGAGCAATTCTCAAGCCTTGTCCATGAAAGGTCTGGGTGTTACTCTGTTTTACTCTTTATTTGGCTCTCCATTTCCAGGGAGTTCCTAGGAGGTAGGCGTGTATGGCTTAAGGACCAGAGGACCAGCCTGGCATGTTCAGTCTACTGAGCTGGTGCTCAAAAGTGCAATTCTTTTTCACTGTTCAAATCTAGGCGCTCTATAATTTGGAAGGGCATGACAACTAATGACCACTAATCAACCTTTACTCCACCTTAATAAAGTTATGCAACATTCCATGCCCTTAATTCTCTTTTTTTTTTTTTTTTCTTTCAGTACTCTGGTGCAGTTTTTTCTGTGACTAGTTCTACAGCTTCAGCTATAGCGATGACTTTCCTGCTCAAAGGTTTATACAACTCTCTGGTTGTATGTTAGAGTTTTCACTGCATCTGCACCACTTACACCTGAGCCCTTCTCCTCGCTGAGGAACGCGACTCAAAACCTGAACCTGAGGGCGTTCAGAAACAATTTGAAGGTGATTGTGGAAATTATTGTTGGGAATGTGTCTTTGAGTAAGGTAAACTAGGGGTGACGGTTTTGGGGAAGCAGATTTCCCTGGCTGCTCTGCCTGCTTCTTCTCTCTCCCTCTTGAGCGGTTGTGCTTTTTGTGCCTCATAGTGCTGTTCACAGTGCTCACCCACCACTGGGATTTCTCCTCATTTCCAGCACTGAAGCTCTGACTCTTCCTTCACTCGTCCCACCATCACGCCCGCTGTCTGTCCCCCATTGCAGCAGCTGCCAGTCTCATGTGTGTGCAGACATCCCACGAAGGGTTGTGTGGTGCTTTGTTTTACTCCTCCTCTCCGGGAAAACTTGAAGGACTGGCAGTGAGCAGGAAGGTGAGGATCTGGGAGGGGTGTAGGCACATCTCAGGGCAGGCACAGCTACGGGCCAGGAGAAGAGAAGGACTAGAGAAAAGATTGCAATCTCTCTTCCAGGGTTGTGCCTTGTGCCTCAGAAAGGACGGTGCTGGCACACAGGAGGTCTGGAGAACACTGAAGTGGCCCATTCCTCTCTAAGAGGTGTGCAAGCAGCCCAAGGAGAAGAGCACAGCTGGGAACACTAATCCGCAGCTGGAGCCTGTGGATTAGTGACCTGCTCTCCGCAGTTACTGCGCGTTCTTGCTTGCCCTTTCCAAGGAATTTGGGCTCACACAGGCAGGGGAGAAGGGCTCAGCTGCCAGTGGAGGTGGGAGCAGCGCAGATCCAAATTCGCTCCCGTGGAGGGGCTGGTGCGGAGCCAGCCGTGGCGGGGTGAGGGGGCCCTGCAGCTCGGCGTGCCCAGCGCTGCTGGCCGCTGCCCTTCTGCTCCCCGGCCAGGCACGGGAGATGCTGCTCGGCTTGGTTTGGTGCGGCCGGTGGAGACAGGAGCAGGGTGAGGCATGCACCGACTGCTGCCCCGAGCCACAGAGCACCAAACACCGGCGGGAGGCCCAGTGGGACTCGGGCAGCTCCAAAACTTTGGCATGGTTGTGGGAGACACCTGGCAGGGCTGCGCTGGGCGACTCCTTGGGCGAGGTTTCTCCGGCTTGGAGTACGAGCACTGTGCAGCCCTTGCTGAAGCACTGGGGCCGTGCCTGGTTTGGGGACATTCACAAGGGTCCCTTTTGGAGACGGAAGCACTGCTTGGCCAGAGGTGTGTTTGCTTTTGCTGGAACGGAGAGGGAGATTTATAAAGCAAGCAAGCAAGCAAACAAACAAAAAGCCACAATGGCTGAAACAGTGAATTCAAATATCACTTACACTCATGTCTTGCAAATTTGCTCCACAAGAAATGTTATTTTAGCACAAGATTTTGGGAGCAACACAGATGCCGATTTGTCGCAGAAACACGTAATATGTGAAGAAGTATTTCTATGGGAGCCCAAACTGAGTGGGTAAATAAAGCGTATATCTTTAAATCGATTCATTCCGGCCCTGGTGCCGCTCGGGATGGCCCCGGGAGCGGCCGGCGNGGGGCAGGGCGGGCCCGGCCCGGCTCCCGCCGCACGCCGGCCTCCCTGCACTCGGCGGCACCGCCGGTTTAGGTGCCTGCCTTCTTCGTGTGTTCTGAGTGTGCTGTGCCAGGTCATCCGCGCAGCGGAGCCGCTGGAGCTGCGGTGCCCCGTGCCGCCTGCTGAGCTGGTGGCACTGCCTGCCAGGGTTGGTTTTTTGGGGCAACATTTCCCCCCATGGCTGTGCATCCCTTTCTTGTTCTACTTAGAAGAGTTTTTCTAGAAGATACTGCCATTTATGTTCCCCGTGTTGGAACTTGGCGTACCCATTGTCTGTAGAGAAAACGCTTTAAGTAGTAGGAGGTACTATAAATCACAGTTACCTTGAAGGAGCATCGATGGAAAAAAAACCCTGGAAAATACTTAAAACTTTTATTTGGGGTACAAAGAGCACAGGAGTTAAATTGCTAAAGGGTTACAAATACCAATGGAAAATCAATAGAGGGATTAAAACGGAGTACTGGTTTTATCACACCCTGAATTCTCATTCTATAGATACACAGCAAGACTCTTACTAATCGGTAATAAAACTTCTCAAGGCTGTGGTGTATCTTTGCTCCATTCCCCACTTGGCGGGCATTAAGTCTGTTTTGTGATGAAGGTTTTGGGAGCAGGCAAGGAAGAAGCTGTGATCCTGCTGCTCCACCAGGCAGTATTGTGTGCTGCCAGTGTCATACGAAGCTGTAGTTGCCACAGCCTTGACAGGCAATGTTATTGTAGCCAGTCAGTGTTCTGCATTCTTTTGAAAACTTAATTACGTTGATTTTTTAAAACTTTTAAAATTAAAGTAAGTTTTCATAAGTATATTGACAATGTTAGAAATGCGACTGAAGTATATCCTTCAATGGGTGGAATGCTGCAAGATCCAGACAGCTGTTGTTTGGTTTTCAGTCCCACTATTAGGATAATATTTGACTGGGGAAAGGGTCTGACATCTGTTTTTGTAATTCCTTGGGTTTGCAATACTACTTGACACCGTACCTCGTCTGTGTCCTAGTGTCGTTTCTCTGGGTGTGGACAGGAGTGTCGTGCACAATCCGAGTGGTGCAAGGCCCCTGGACGTCTGATGTATAGTATCTTCCCTCACAGGATGCCACAGTCCCTCCAGTGTCCAGACATCTGAAGCCTGATGCCATTGCCTGTAATGGACACTTCTCTCAAGCCACCAGGACTCACACTTCTGTTTCTGCTTTGTTCCATTCACCTGTTGCCCACATGCTGTTCCTTCTCTCCAGTAGGATGCTGACCCCTGAAATAACAGATTTGCTCAGGTATTCTTTCTCTTGTACACTGGACCTCTCAGGTAAAGTTTAATTGAGAAGACAAAGTGGGCTTAGTGATCTTGCATGGTCCTGTGTATGTACTTCTACATGTATGGATAAACCAAGACTTCTGAGTATCTCATCCTCCAACAGAAAATATGTTTTGTTTAATGTCTTAGAAAGAAATTTCCTGTGTTTCAGAATGGGTTTATACTACTCTGAGGACAGAACAGGTCTTTCTCTCTTGGATTTTATAAAACATGCTCAAAGTGGGGGCCAGAGAGAAAAATAAATTATTTGAGATGCTATATACTGATTTACAGAAAGATTAAGGAGATCAATATCGCAACCAACATGGATATTTATGCAATGTGATTATACTGTCTTTGTATCTGCATTTTATCCATAAGCTTACATCACATAAGAAATTCCTGAGCTTTCAAAAATATTACATAAATGTTACATAAATGGTAAAGAATGGGAAGATTCTGATGACTATAACTGCCTTCTTTAACGTGTATCAAACCGTGGTTGTAGAGAATGGAAGAATGATTTTGTGGAGTTCAGGCTTTTTTTCCTTTGTAAAAGCAAGAGGAAGTGGAAAGATGGTGTAAGTTTTAAAATTCAGATGGCTCAAGTGCCTTACTCTGGGAGTTGGAGGAAAGAACATCTTAGCTGTACTGCTACCACTTACACGTGTTTAAAAATAGACAGCACAAAGACTGTATACTTCATGTGTCTTGCACTGTGAATACAACTTTGATGGTTTGTGCTATGTCCAAAACAAAGAGAGATCCTGTACCTTCTTGTCTACCAAAAGGTTTACTCGAGAGGGGCAGAAGCTCAGCTGAAATTGAGACACGTTGTTTCCCCTACTCTAATTCAACTCAAAGTGTATCAATTCCTAGCTAAATTTTTTGAGACAATTAAAAAGGGATACTTCAGTGAAAGTGGATTTTTTACAGATATAGTATGTGAGGAGGAATATTTTTCCCAACATTTTCTTTCTCCAGTGTAATTTTTTTGTGGCTATCATGTAGATAACAGCAGGGAATTCCACTTAAGGAGATCCTTAATGGATTTAACTAATGGTTTCTTTGTGATGCTCTCAGACAGTTCTCCTGTAATGTGGATCCTCTAAATATTTAAATCCACCATTGAAGCATTTAATAGGAAGAAAGTCTCCTACCATTAGAATAAAGAAGAGGCTTTCAGCTGGAAACAATACCAAAACAAAATCTGATTTGTACAACTGCATCGAGAATCCAAGCCCACTTACTCTGTGAGGCAGCTGATAGAACAAGGACCTAGGGTGCCAGGTAAACAACAAGCAGTCATTTTTATATTCAGACAGTCTCCGTCCTTTGCTGTTTCTCTACATCCTCCATATTTTTGAGGGTTGTTTGTAGTGGTTATTGGTTTGATTGACCAATTAAGCTGGTAAAATAATACTGCTACTTAATGTTGGTATAGGGAAACTGCCTAACCCATGGGCTTGTGGAATCTTGTTAATAGTCAATAGGTTAGGTGCTTCTCCTTGTTTTGAGTCTTCTGACAGTGTTTCAAAGTGATCTTTCTTACTGTTCTATCCATTATCCTCCTTTTATATTCTTCTTACAAGTAGAGCCTAATGTTTGTCGAGTTCCATAAAATATTTGAGCTGGAAGGAAAAACGTTTTAGAAATCTACTTACTGTAGTGTCAAGACCCAATTTTTTCTCTCCTGTCGCTTGCTTGGGAAGAACACTCACTTCAGAAAGTAACACTGGTCTTTTACCTGTCTGCTTAATGCTGGATTTTGCCATGTTTCCCTTGCACAAAGAAAAAAATCTACTATTTTCAATCTAGATTGTTTCTGAAAATGATAAATAATAGAAAAATAAAGGTTCCCTGTAGCTTGCATTCAACTGCACGAATCCATAGAGCTACAGTTGCCCCATAGCTGCTTTTATGGTGTATAAAATACATCCCTACCTTTTGAATACACAGGACTCCTTGAAAATAATAAATATTACTTTCAGCTAAATAAATCTGTTTATTTTGTTCTGCACAGCTTGGGCAGGGACATTTATTTATTTATGTAGATGATATTAATAAATTTATAGGAATTTTCTGCAATCACTTCACAATCTGTGCTCTCTAAATCCACTTGTAACTTCTTCCATATCTAGCCCTTAAATATAACTTTTAAAATTTTATTCACCAATATTTCTGTGATACAATTAATTTCTGCATTTCCGACACTTGGTATTGTTACTCATGCAAGCACATAGAGCCATTCTGAATTCCTGTGTGCACTACTATGGTATAAATAATATACAATATAAGCAGTAAAGTTTTTCACTTGCTGTGGAAGATGGCCATCCAGAAAGGGCACACTGGACCAAGTTGCCCAGAACAGCACCCTCATTTGGCTCTGATGGGGAGGTTCTCTGAGAAAAGAGCAAGCACACTTAGATTTTCGTTCTTGTTGCATCTCAGCACTGTTAGCGATAATGCAGAGCTATCAGCATGTTCCTCTCACGCTGGTACTTTATGTTGCAAGGATACACTCAAAGGCTCCAATTAAAGGCTTTCTTGCTATCCTACCCACTGCCAGAAATGGAGTGCCTGTTTTTAAACCAGGTATTGGACTCTTTGTTACATTGTATCTCCTGTATCTCCTGCAGTTGTTGACTCTCTCCAAAGAGAGTCAACAGAAAATGACTACTGGATAGTAACATCTATGTAAATCAGTGTAGATGCTGAACTAGTAGTATTTTGTATCCCCTTGCAGAGCAGAATATGCCCACCCCAAATCAAAAATTGGGTGAAATTTATTTTGGGGGAAGGAAAGCAGTAGTAAGTTAGTACATGGAAACTGCTGTTACTTAGATCCACTCAAAACTTTTTTAGTCCAGGTGCCTGTGTAGGTACTTAAACATACATTTTGTATGTTAAGTGTGTTATCTGTATGTGCTCTCACAGTTCCAAAAGCCTACTGTATCCAAAGCAGTGTGGCCAGCAGGTCAAGGGAAGTGAAACCCCACTTGGAGTGTTGCATCCAGCTCTAGGGTCCTCAGCATAGGAATGCCATAAGACCTGTTGGAGTAAGTCCAAAGGGGGACCACAAATATGATAAGGGGGCTGGAACACTTCTCCTATGAAGACAAGGGTGAGAGAATTGGGGTTGTTCAGCCTGGAGAGGAGAAGGCTGTGGGGAGACCTTAGAGCAACATTCCAGTACTTAAAGGGGGGCTACAAAAGAGCTGCAGAACTTTTTACAAGGGCACATAGTGATAGGACAATGGGAAATGGATTCGAACTGAAAGAGAATAGGACTAGATAAGATATTAATTTAAAAAGTCTTTATTGTGAAGGTGCTAAGGCATTTGAACAGGTTGCCCAAAAGTACAGATGTCTCATTCTTGGAAATGTTCCAGGCCTGGTTGTATGGCACTGAGCAACCTGGTCTGGTGAAAGGTGTCTCTCTCTCTCCATGGCAGGGGGTTAGTTTAGGGAACTAAATCGTCTTTAAGGCCCCTTCCAACCCAAACCATTCTATGATTCCATTATTTGATAACAGTTAAAAAGCAGAGAATGCAAGTGTTGAATTCATGATAAAGGGCACTTCACAGACTCAGAGAATGAGTCAGGTTAGAAGAGACCACAGTAGGTCACCTGGTCAAACCTCCCTGCTTAAGCTGGGTTATCCTAGAGCACATGGCACAGGATTTTGTCCGGATGGTTCTTGGATATCTTCAGTGAGGGAGACTCTACAACCTCTCAGGACCGCCTGTTCCAGTGCACAGTCATTCCATAAAGAAATTCTTCCTCACATTCAGGTGGAACTTCCTGTGCATCTGTTTCTCTTGTTCTATTGCTTGGCACCACCAAGAGCCTGGATCCATTCTCTTGACACCCTCCTTCAGATACTTACAGACGTTGATGAGGTCCCTTCGGTCATCTCTTAGGCACCTAATTCCTGGATTTGTGCCTTTCTGCCTTTGAAAACCTCCCATTCTTACCTAATTTATTTATGTATTTACTTTTCAAGGTGTTGCCTATTTAATCCATGAGAGCAAAGAAAAGATACAGTACTAGTCTGAATTGATACAGGAGCAAATGCCTCCAAAAATAGTGTGATTTTTTTTTTAGAGAGGCCCATCTGTGAATTTCTGCTTTGTGCTGACCCACAATTTATGCAGCTTTTGCCCAAATCTATCAGACGAAGCTCTTTAAATGGCTTAAAAATAGTTTGTAAGTGTTACAGGCATTCAGTCAAATTAGTCCCTTAGTCAAATCATCCTTTCAACTGGTGCTTTCAGCAAATGGTTAAAACATCATTTGAAGAAGGACCAGGTGTATGATCTAATGCCTGAAAGCAGCTCATGCTCAATGACATAATCCTAAGAATAAATGTATTGTAAGTGTATAGCCAAACACAAGAGAATATCTGTCATCAAGTAGCTAGAAGTGCCACATGGTTTTTGTATCACTGTGCTGGAGCCACTGAGTGCTGTGCAGCACTTTCAGCTCTTCCGAGAAAAAATGCCACATACTGCTTCAGCACTCCCTGGATCCAGGGCAGATGCTTTTAAGAAATCCTTAACTAGCGGAAGTGAAATCTTGCTAGGTGTCACTTTTAGACGGGAGAAGCTAAAACTCACAGAATTTTACACGTACAGCTTTTAGCAGTATCTTTTGAATGGGCTGTGGGACAGTGTCTTGCCATGTTGTGGCAGCACAGCTAAATAGAGGACACCAGGAGTCCTGTGTACAAGGATCAAAGTCTGAGTCCATCAGTGGTGCACATGATACCAGGCTAATCACTTGGCCTCTTTATTGGCCTGTTTCTACTAGTGTATCAGGATAATGCACAGTGTGGACATTTGGAAGAGAAAAACTTGGAATAAAGGAACTATGCTACTGCTACTACTACATTGACTATTACAGTTGCAGCTGTGCTTGCAGAACCACAACCAATAATACATCACTCATTTAAAGATTATTCTAGATTTCTCCAAGAATACCTCTTGGGCTTGCCCTCATTCTTCATCTCTCCATTTTTCTTCACTGTAAATGTGTATAGCTCTGTCATTACTGTGTTTGCAGGTAATTTTTAACTGGACTCATTGTCCACTTCATGCTTTTTCTTGCTAGTCAGAGGTTGTGCTAGAGTTCCTTGCTTGTTGATTTTTTTTTTTTCTTGGAGAATGGTGTGTTTCCATTTACTGTTTAAAAACTAGCACTTAAATGGAGTGTTAAATCACTTCTGGAAACTGGGCCTAAAATAAACGGTTATAACTGTATGAAAAACCGCATCAACCTCTTGACCTTGCTCTTGCCTCTTTCCAGAGGCATGTTAGGAACAGCTGTGTATACAAATTCAATGTACTCTCTATCTTCAAACGCTTTACTAGGACCCATCCCAGTATTTGAGTGCTCATTGCAACTCTATCATAGTTCAAATCCATCCTCTCCTCCTAAATCTGCAACTACCTTCTCAGCTTTCCTCTGTTTCCTGCCTCTCCTGCAGCCCTTACCATGACAATCTGCAGGTGCTCCCCCTTACCCCCACCTCTCCTGCATGTCACTTCCAAAGCATTCTGCATTACTCATTTCACTGGTGAGCTCTCTGAGTTCAACTGAATTGCTGTTAGCTTCCCAAATAGTTAAAAAAAAGAAATTATGCCATTGTATTAAAATTGGGAATTAAACATTGGACAGTGATGAACCAGAGTCAGCATGGATTTTGGCGGCCCTTCTGGGGATGAGGGGCTTTACGGTTTTTGTTTCTCACAAGTGTTGGGCAGTGACACTTTATAAAAAAAGGTAAAAAGCCACAATTTTTCATCATGGGAAACAAAAAAGGAAGAAAATGATCTGTAATAAATTGGAAATAAGATAGAACTTCTTTTGTGGCCACGGTAGCAATAGTGAATATGTATATATAAGAGGATCATTCAGCAATCACCTCTTCTGGCAGCAGATGCTGACTGAGATTTTTGTTGCTCTTGGGTAATTGGTGCTAGTGGAGCAACAAAGGACTGGAAAGCCTGATCTTGCACCAGCCAGACCCAAATTCTCAACCTAGATTATGAATAAATGGGAAACCAGAAAGAAGGAGAGAGGAATTTTTCTGCAGTCTTTCTTTCGGGAAGGGAAGGAAAATGTGAACAAGTGTATCCTCACAGCAGCAGGTAGAGACAAGTCTTTCCTCCTCTGTCCTAATTCAGCAGTTGGATTCATGCCTGGGATGTTCACTGGGGAATCTTTCTTGTAGTCTCCTGCTCTGGGGGGTGGTAGACAGTCCCCCAGCCTGTTTTGACATTCAAGAGTAAAGGCACTGATAAAGGAAAGCTCTCCATGTCTTAAACAGGGAGGCAGGGGTAAGAAAAGAGATCATTCATACAGTCTTTATTTCTCTTGATGTGGAGCTTGTATCCTGGTGCATTTCTGTGTGTGTCCCATGATGTCAGTGGAATTAGTGTCAAGGGAGGAACAGCCGTGTGTCCCACAGGCATGGTTGTAAGGCAAGGAAGAGATCTCCCAGGGGCCTCCTGAATTTATGAAGGCAGTGGAATAGTAGATCTGAAAATGAATACTAAGTGTGAAGTGGGGGCTGGGATATTTCAGCTCATTAGTGATTGTTAAAAATAACTATTACTCTGTGAGTGTAAACAGTATTGAGTATGCCGTGCTTAGAATGAGGTTGATCAAGATGCTTCTTTATAAACCAGTTATTATGCATGGTCATCTACAATCATTGCTTTTTGCATTGTGGCTTTCAAAGTGTGTGAAAAACACTTTATACTGCTGTGTGTGTCTAAGTTGATTTCACACAGTCCAGCCCAAGCCGCCATGTGCAATTATTTAGTGATTATTTTATGTGCCTTTCTAATGTAAGATTCTTTGAGCAATGGCAGATATATAATTGATTGCTCTTTTTGTAAAGTATCAGCTTCAGCCAGTAATCAATTTATTGCCTAATGTTTCTTGGAATGAGCAGCTTTCTCCCTGACAGTAATCTCATTGGTTGTGACAAGATATGATCAGGTGACAATGAGACCTTCTCAATAGCACTACAGTAAATCACACTCAATAAGAATAAAGAGTCTTGAGTAAAAATAATTCCATTTTCTATTAACAAAGCCCTTGGCAATTGGCAGCCAGTGCCACAATAGCAATACTACTGACACTGCTGGAGAAGTGAGAGATTGTTGTCCAAAACAGAAAAAGTTCGTAGGATGCTCAGTTTAACAGAGCTTTCTACATATGCTCATTTTTCACTGACAACCTTTTTGGGGTGAGTGTGTCCTATTTTAAAGCTTCTCTCCCTTTGTGGTTCTGGAACTGTTGGGTAAAACTTAATCCTTGGTATCTGTTAAGGCAGCTATATCCAATTTACCTTCATGGTAAAACACTCCAAGATAATGTACTTTAACAATTACTCATAGGGGTACATATTTTTTATCTTGACATTTATCTCTTACAGTTAGCATTGCATTTATTTATTGTATTGTATTTCTGTTGTCTCTCTTGGTCAAAAAGTAATCTCGTGGCAGGAAGATCTTTCGCAGTTCCAGTGTTTTCAAAAGGGAGATAGTTCCATATTCAGCTTTCTGCTTCCTGCACTGACATATCTCACTCTCATTGCAGACAGTAGTTTCAGAGAGATGCTTTGAGAAGTCATGTTAGTGTGGGATGAAGAGATTTCTAACTCTCTCTGAACTGTCCCATAAAAGGCTCTGAAAACAGCTGAGAATCTTAAAAATCATTAAGCACAGTGGCTTAAGTTACACGATCTCTAGTCTATAGTATAAGAACTGTACTTTGCATGACTGAAGCTTTTGAAGATTCTTTCCCTGATGAATGTTGTCCTTGGAAGCTGCAAACACTTGGCTGTACTGTGTCCAAGACATGATGTCATTGTGTTCAAGACTGGGTGCTTCTCAACTGTGTTTGGTCAAGTGCAGTACTGTTCAGTTGGCTTCAGTCTTTGCTTGTTGACTTGAAATAAATTATTTTATCACAAGTGCCAGTGGACTCTTAAGATAACCTCCATCATGCTGGCTCTGAGTGTTCAGATGACCTGAAATAAATTCTAGTACTGAGAACTTCCATATTTTTATCAATTATGGTAATAATCACCAATTAATTGTTCTTTCTGATATTTTAAGTCTCTCCATCGTTAGGTATTATTTCTTCTGGTAAAACCACTGAAGAACAAAGAACAAATTGTGCATATCTGGACTGCCTACTGTGAGTAGCTTGTATTTTGCCATGCATAGGCATAAATGGCTATTTAGGATACCAGAGAAGCCTGAGACAGAACCATACTGTGTTTTCCTCCACTAGCTCCCAGCTAACAAGTAACTTCAGGAAGGAAAATATCTGTGATGTATTAGTTCTTTAAATAAATCATCCTGTTCAGATCATCTACTTTCTCAAAACTCAGACACTTCTGTGAAATAAAAATGCACAGTATTATTTTTAACTGAAGAAAAATTATTTTTATTTGCATTTCTGCAGACTTCAGTTGACTAAAGAATTTTTCCTGAGATCTAAAAGAAGTTGCCTTTGGCCACAAAGTAGGGAAAGTTGTAACCCAAAGGTGATATTTTCAGCAAGATCTTATCAAACACAGGGGTGAAATGAAATTTTTTTCCTCGTCTTATCTGTTACCAGTGGATGATAGGTTTTCCTTTCATCCTCTGTAAGATACCTCCCATAATTGCATCCGAATCCATGATTAAATTTCTGATTGCTAATTAATGCAAGTTATTATTTACTGTTATTATTAAGTAAGGGCAGGGCTGCTGCCTTCATCTGTCTGGAGGGTCTGCCATTATATCTGCTCTGTGTATTGCTGCTACGGTGGAACTGAATATGCCTCAGCCTCATACAGATGCACTGTGTCAGAAAACATCTGCTAGCTGCTGATTTTATGCATATTACAGAGACTTTATGTACTGTTAAATGGACCACTTCTTCATTCCAAACCATAATTTTCCATGTGGCATCATTTGATCTGTCCTCACTCCAACATTTGGTTTGATCAACTCATTTCTTCCTACCCAATATGTTTGTTGTAACCTCTTCCATGGCTGTGTGTGTCCTCCCTATGAATGGAGATTACTACAGTGCTCCTGTCACAATAATATGGTGATAGGGCAAAACGTGTCATTTTAATCAATATATTTTATTTCTATTAGCTTCTTTCATCACTGAGCTCGAGTCTAGACAGCTTAGGTTTGGTTATGCCAACTGCTACCCGGCTACATAGTAGCATTCCATGATCTAAATGTTATGCAGTTTTACAGAAGTACCAAGGGTACCTAACTGGGTACTAGGTTTAGAGCTGAAACACAGCTAATGAGGAAAGGCATGTCCTCCACACAGAAGTTTGCTACGCCTGTAGACTGAACTTCCAAATGAACAAGTCAGAGGGAAAGCTTATTTGGGTCACTGCCCTTTGGGGACGCATCCACTCCAACCCTGCTGTTACCCTCCTGGGAGTCGAGCTGCAGGGCCATGGCAGCAAAGGGTGCAGGAGGCAGACGTCGGAAAGGGCTAAAAAGGGGGGAATTTCCTTTGGAGATGGGCCATGCTTTGCTATAAATTGTTTTGCTTTGGTTTTCTTGAGATGTTTTTATCACCTACCCATGATATAACCCCATGGTTAAACTTGAGATTACTGCAGAGGAATTTACTTTGTAGATCCTGGCTGCTCAGGATTGTTCTGCATGGGCTGTGGATTGATGAGTCTTTGCCTGTCCATTCCTAGCAGTTCTTGAATCAACAGATCTCTTCTGTACCTGTTGAGTCACAATTTGGGATTAGTACAGCTCTAATTACAACAGAAAAAACAGCGCTTTGCTAACCTTTGGTCATGGTGACATTTCTAGAGGCTGCAAGGAAAAAGATGTAAAATTTGAATGGCACCTACCAATCATTTCTGATATATGTAATAGCAGGAGACGGGCACATACTGCAGGGGAAACATTTTTGCCAATCAAACATGACACAGTTTTTCTTGGCATGCATAGAACTTCATTACTACATTAAAAAATTATAATGCATACACACACACCCAATAGAGATTTTGCGTATTTAGTGATTCTGGCAAGTTTGAATAAATATGGTTGTTTATTATTATTACTATTATTGTTGTTATTATTATTATTATTATATTGCACATTTAGGTAGCTCTTTTAGTGTTCAAAGCCCTTTATAAATGCTAGCTTATTGACTAATCCTTGTAACATGTTTGCAAGGTGCAGAATTATTGTCCAAGATTAGAGATATATATATTGGTGTGCAGTGCACCAATTTCCAGTAACTTTTTAACAATACACTGAAGTCTGATATACCATGTGTGTCCCTATATTTATGGAATATCACACATAAATGTATCTAATAAATGTGACATAATTGTATCTAAAATAAGTTATTTCTTCCATGAAAGCAGATACGTTACTCGTGTCTATTATTCTCTTCCAATCAATTTTCTCAAAAAAAAATTATACTTTAGTTGTGCTTGAGGTAACAGTCAGGGAACTCAGCAGTGATGTTTGTGGGGGTACTGGGGTGCAAGGCACTATGCTGATTTTTGTGGGTGGGTGAAAAAGGCTGGTTCCTATCTTGGATATTTTGTAGTGTAAGAATATGTTAATAGACAACAGATGAATACAACAAAGAGACAGAGACATCTCGAGGTTACAGTGATACAATTACTATAAGAAGTGGTGGTCACAGCACACCAGCTGTTTAACCATTCTCAGATAATTTTTTAGTCATCAGAACAGTGAGAGCAAGAGAATTATTTGAAGGAGGATAACAAAATGACTAGGCAGACTTCTGTAATGTCTCCTTCACATGCAGCTATAAAGACATGGGGAAAATACCATCATAAGAAAATGGGATGAAAAGCATTTCACCTTTTGTAAAAATGAGCTGAGAGCTAAGGATTCTGATTTACTTTTTTTTATATGAAATCATGAAGGATGAGAAGGGATAAGCCCTCAAGATAAATACTGACGTGAATTTGAGTCTGAAGTGAAATGCAAGGTACAGGCATGCGGTGACAGTGAAGTGAGGTGACAGGAGTGAAGTGCCAAGACAGAAGGTGATGGGTGTGTTTTGATAGAGCTGTTTGGTAGAAGCTGTTGCAGTTCTAAGGCTGTAAGAGCATCTGTTTTTCAAACTTCAGTGAAAGCCTTGTTTTTCTTGGCTGTTCTACAAGAGGCTGTGAGAAGTCTTGTGACCTTACTTTGCGGGGCCTCCATGACATGGACACCAGTCCTGTGCTTTGCAGCCGTTTTAGTCTTTTGCAAAAGTGTCTTTCACTCTTGCTTGGTGTTCAGCTAAAACACTCCCCGTGTTTGATATGTGCCTGAAGACTCAGTTGAGACACAGGGAAGGAGTGAAGATTTACATACCACATTCGTCTCTGATCAATGTGGTCTCCATTCTTCACTGCTCATGGTAAAGCCTTCTCCACACATTACTCCTGAGGCTACAGATCCTTTCCATATTGCCACTGCAGCCCTATCAAACAGCCTGGCTTGATAGTTGCACATATCCCCACGGCATACCAAGGTGTAATGTAAACACATAAAACCCCATTTTAAACAGGAAACAGCCCTGTTGTGGTAGCACTGAGGTCTGTGTAGATTAATCTGTCCTTTGAAAAAGGCACTAACCCTAATTTGTGTATTATTTCCAGTATAAGCACTTGGGTTTTGATCGAGGAATTTACGTACTTGATGTGAGTCTTTGCTTTGCCTGCAATGGGCTTTGGATTGGAACCATAATCCGGATGCTTCACATGCATATACATTCTTAATTAAAAATTTCTAAATTGCTGTTACATAATGAGGATCCCAAACCTCCCATGAAGCATTTCTAGCTAAGCCAGTGAAAAAAAATGCACTTGGTATTTTGCCATCACAGTCAACATGAAGCAGAGCACTTCTCTGTTTTGAGTATTGAGACAGGTGAATTACTGGTTCACTGAGAACACTAAGTGAATGTCCTGACTTTTACATGTTTGTAATTTATAAACAAAGCTGCTTTACAGTAATTTAGCTACATTACACACATACATATATATACACTCTCAGAAAGTTATGATCTGCTTTAAGAACAGGCTTAGAATGAACATAATAAATAAAACTTAAATATCCCAACTGCTTCTGTTGTTTCAGTTTCTGTTTTCTGTATTCATTCAATTTGCCAGGCATATTTTAAATAATATAATAGATTGCTATGCCTTTTTACCAAGAAGAGATATATTCTGTAGCAGCTGTCCATCATTAGCCACAGACTCATTTTACAATGACCTATATGAAAAAACTGAAGCAGGCCTCAATCATATTCCCTCTCTTGTGCAGTAAAAGCAGCCATTCAAGATTTTAACTCATTTAATTTTTTTTCAGCAGGAAATACCAGTCTGGTCTCATAGCAAGTGCTCTGACTTAGATTCATATGACCTGCTTTCTATTCCTGGCTGTGGCTCTGAGTGACCTTATGAAAGTCATTTTTATCTACTATTGTTTTTAAATGGACAGAATGGTTTCCTAGCAGAATGGGTCAAGCATAGGCATTTTTTTTTCCATTATCCCACCTCAAAAACCTATCCCTGAAGAAGCTACACACCTACACATAAAAATGCCAGTCAAATGTTTGTCTCAAATAAGATGCTCTGCCTCTCTCCTTCCTGCTTTCTCTCTCTTTTGTTCTTTATAGCATGAGAAAGTCAGTGGAGTGTCTAAATAATATCCTTTAAATATACATAACTTGAGAAGGCTAATTGCATATACACATCTCAGGCTCCAGTAGGCTGAGGTGATTTCTGAAAGCAAATACCACATGGACAAAAGTGAGCTTCCCAAAATATTTATGGGCTTACTGTACTGCGACACCCAATACATGATAAGTGTTTATTGGAAAACTGCCTTCCCCTTTAGCAGTATAACTGTCAGACAACAGTTCATACACAGCAACACAAAGTCATAACTTGGGAGATAATCTTTTATATGTTCCTAACAATATGCTTTGAAATCCTACATTTAAAATGGTTTAACAACACACAATACCCCAAACTATCAAATAAGCAGTAAAAGTAACATGCAGAGCCAGACACAAAACCAGAATGAAAATGATTTTTTATTATTCTCCTCTGTATTACCATAAATGACATGCTATATTTAATTTTACAGTGCCCCTGGACAAATCATCAAATACTTTAATAACTACACAAACATTAATATTTAAATACAAGAGATCCCCTCAGTTACTGAATAATCATAACTCTGGATTGATAGGGTACTAAATGGAAAAATCTTGTTTAGACAGTTGTAGGGGGGGGAGGGTGTTTAATGAAACAAGTTTGATGGTCTTGTCATCATAAAACTGATAGATATTTGGCACAATTTATATCTTTGCTAAAAAGAAGTTTGAGAAATGGAACAATTGTGGTGAAGATTAATTTTCCCTTCTTCTGCAGTGAGAGCATAGTCCTTTAGGTCATTAGCAGGAATGTGTGACATAGATTGCACTTTACCCATGCAAGTTCCATGCTGACTCTTAGAAAATGCACTTATTAAATAGCTGTGACTTCTATACTTGTGAAATGGGCTGCCCAGCTATCATCACAGCTATCTAGACTCATTTTATGAGAGTGATGAATATAGATGGTAAAAGAGACAGCATACAGAGGTCTGGCTGTCACTGTGTGTTAGGCTGACCACCCATTCTACCCACTGTCCTTAGAGGGATTTTTATAATCCAGATTTTGTCTTGTTGCTTCAGCCACTCTTCCAATTAAATGTTTCACCTAATAATGGAAGTTTGACTACTAAACCAGAAGAACAGTGAATTGGGAGATATTTCTAATCCCTCCAGCACCACCAATAAACCCAACAGACAAACGAAACAAATCAAAACAAAACAAATAAACCAAACCAAAACAAAAAGACTGAAAGACTTCTCAGTCAAAGTCATTCACATAAATGCCCGAATCAGAAGCCTGAGGCTTGACTAGATTTTCAAGTCTGCAGATCTGGGACTTCATTCATGCATGTGTACTGTGTGTCACTGAGCACAAATGACACTAAGCTAATGAAAATATCTGATCATTGCTGGACAAAGACTTGGCTTTTATTTGTATCAACTCATACTCTTCTTGGGTGCCACTGCTTTTGTAACTAAATGAAATGCTTATGGACTGGTAGGTGGGCTGTGTTCACTTACCAATATTTGGCTTCATGCCTCTTTCCCAGAGAGTCTGTCTCTGCAATGCACCTTAACATTTTCTGTTCTATTTTGGGGCACTGCCTCGGACTCTGCAATTTTCAGAGTTCCTTTTTCTTCTATGCACTTCAGCTCCATGGAGATAGTATAGTTCTAGCTTTATTGTGTTTCTTGGCCCCTTCTCAACTGGGAAATACCCCTTTGAGGGAAATTCAAGTGAGAGCATGAATGTGTTCACACTCTAGCTTTGCAGGAGCATAGGGGAGGAAATGGCAGAGATGTAAGGCCCCTGAATAATAGGACATGGCAGACTTGGGAAACAATCTCATTAGAGTACTCCTCCAGATGTGGACAGCTGACAAACTTTAATGATGAAGGCTGCATCCAAGCCAGTTATGATGAACTAATTAAATATCTTGCTCCATTTAATAAAGGAAGTATAGAAGAATCCAAAGCTGTCTATAAATCACCTACCCACTGCTCTGCCAAACATCTATAGTGGCAGGAAAGGTGAGCAAAAGAAAAGACAATAGGGCAAAACTAAAGGACTAAGACCAATGGAAGTTTCTGTGCTAGGAAAGAATGGCTGTTGTCACCACATCTTAATGAAAACAAAAATACTGTGGAAACTCCAAAGCTACAGGCTTGGAATCAGAGCAAAAAAGGTTAAAACAGCATAAGAAGTTAACATAAACACTGCGTCTTAGACCTGAGCAAATCTTTAAATAAGTAATTAATTCTCTCTGTCTTGACTTTATATGCTTAATTTATCATTCAGTTCTTGTAACTTCATTTATTTTTCCTTTTCCTTGTTATAAGGCAGCAATAAAACAAGAAGTTGGAATTGAGTTCGTGATATTAAGAAAAGGGCTGATTAGTCTCTGAGACTAACTCTGGGCTTGGGCTGCCTCCACCTCTGCTGCTGCAGCAGTAATGCATGCTCCCTTGAGAGGATAGATTTAGCCACTGAGCGCAACCTCTTTTTCAGGAGAAGAAAATGTAAAGAGACAGCAATTTCTAGCAATAAAATAAAACCCAAAATAACATAGACCATTTCTCCCCCAGTCATTTCTTCCTTCTTCATTTCAGCTTTTCTTGTAATGGACAACCCAAGCCCATTGATGAGATTTCGAGCTGTTCATGATTATTTGTAGTGCTTGAGAGAAAAGCTGATTTTGCACTTACATGTGTACAACAGAAAATATATTTTCATCTTTTTACTTAACTCCAAAAATCTACCTGAAACATGCTGAGAAACTAGAAATACATTCCTACAGATTAATCTCATTTGAAGACATTGAAACACTGGTGAGGGATGAAATTCTACAAAACCGTATTACTTTATGATAAAATTGTGAATTCAATGTACTGGAATAAGTAATAAAACTCCCCAAATTGGACTGTGATTTCTCCCTTCCTCAGTATGTGCATGGGTGTCTATATTTTTGTACAGTCATAGGAGAGCTACTGTCAAAGGATATTTTAATGAAGTCTTTAAATTTACTGTTAAGAAGTTTTTCGAGATGCATATATATTTTTCTCATTTCCAAGCATCCTCTTTCAAATATATATTTGAAGTCCTACAATTTGAAGGTTAGAGCTCTTTTTGCATATCACGTAACCATTCTGATTGCTTCCTGTTCCTTGACAAAAACACAGATAAGCAACTATTTTGTGAAACTGTATTTTGAATATCTGAAGTAATTTCTGGGGATGGGCGTAGTCCCAAGGTGTGCTAGAAGCTTGAATTAATCCTAGAAATCATAAATGGAAATGCTGGAGAAGTCTTCTGTTCACCAATAACACAGCTCACAACCGAAACTATCATTTCTTCAGCCTTCTGTGAAATAGAAGTACAGATGGTTGTCTATGTGCATAACATCAGCAATGCTCAAAGCAAAGAGATTAGAAATACTTTACAGAGTTGTTATCACCAAATAAGTACTCAGGAGACTACAGAAAGGCAGAAATTCACCTTAAAGCTACAGAAGATGGTCACAGCACTCTATTTACCACTCAGTTGTCTGTTGCCATAACCTCTCAGAAAGCACAGATTATTGTTCTAGAGCAGATTTCCAGATTTCCTTTGTTTTTTTGTTTTTTTTTTTTCTAGAGCAGGCTGGATTTTGCTTAGGATGTCACTTTACCCTGATAACATTTAACTTTGCAAATGAAATTAATTGCTACAAACTATCTTACACAAACTGAATGCATGGTCAAAAGGTTTTGTAAAAAAGTTCCTGTGAAGATCAAAACCATTTGGCATGTGCAGTGGTTAAAACCTTGTCTCTATAATGGTTCCATGATAAAAAATGGCCTCATGGATTTAGCATCTTCCAAGAGGGATTCACACACTGTTGTGCTTAGCTAGGATACTTTTCCAACTCCATTTGTAAGATGTGTCTCTTTCCTGTGAAAATCTGTGGTATTGCAGAAGACAGTAACCAAAGTTACCATTTTTGCTTCACAGGAGGAAGAAACTTCATGAAGATAATTGGCTGCTGAATTCTGAAGAAATCAATCAGTGCACACATTTGTTTCACTGTAAGACCAGGGCCTGATGCCTTTCAAGCTAAATTCACATCTTTGGACAAGCCTGTGGATGCCTTTATCAGGTTGAACAGCTCCAACACTTGCTGTTCTTGCAGCAGTCTCTCTTTGAACTGCTGCAGTCCTTCCATTCTTGTGCTGCTGTTTGTTTCCCTGTCTAGCATAAACTTTTAACAACATTTGAGTATTTGCTGAGATGTGGTTTGTCTTCAGTTGTGTGCCTTCAAACTGATTTTAGCACTATCTTTTACTAAGCTAGATCTACATGTTTTCAAATTAATACAGAATGCAAATACAGAATGCAAATTCCTTTACTGTATTACTGCATTTCAGCATACCATGTCAGGAAGGTGCATGTCAGTAAATCCTAGAGCTGCAGTCTGGAATATTGTCTCCAGGACAAAAGAAAATACATTTCCTTAGAAACATAGAAATATTTTCTGGATTTAAGTGCCAGTTGAACTGATATTTATGCTGTTTCATCAAGTATCTCTTGTTCAAATATGACAAGAAGTCATCACCTTGGTCACACAGAATGCCACGAGACCTAGGAGACCTGCATCACCTTGCTCCAGGTAATACAATTGTATCCAATAGTTTTCATTCTTGATGATTTCTTTCTTGCATCTCCTGCTGGAATAGGCTGAAAATTAATGTGTTTCACTGGTGGATCTGATTACCCCGATCTGACTAAAGCACATGATGACTTTCATCTGTTTTAATAGCTGCTGTAAACATGCCGGCAAAGCAATGGTGTAGAGGAACATAGAAAATAATCAAATCATCTGGTTTTGATAAAAGTGTGTAAAACCCTAAAGTACACTTAAAAAAAATGAATCAAAAGTTTATTGAAAATATAAAGCAGCTTGTCCTCAGCAAATCCATGATTTACACCAGATTTAAATGCACCATAACACACTTGGGTCAGCTTGAGAGAGTTGGTTTTGAATGTCTGGAATAATATGTAAGATGCAGAAAAAGTGTGCATTTGCAGCAAATCAGTTCTGATGGAAAGCAGCAATAACGAGGCCTCAGATCTTTGAGCTCCTGGTGGCATGAGAAGCATCCCAGGAACTTAAGAGATCAGCAGAAGGATAGCCCATTTTCCAAGACAGGTAACATGGATGCCTCTGAAAATCTCATTGAGAATGCTGATAATTGTTGCAGGTGGCAAATCCTCCTCAAGCTAGGTATCTCCTAGGGCTGTAGAGAAACTACATTCATTTCTATGTTCATTTTTAGGGGGCTTTAACTCTTTGAGGCAAGACAAGGATGTAAATATCCCTGGGATGGGACTTTGTCCTGCACTCTGAACCAGTTATAAAGGTGACTTTTACATGGACACAAGAGCACAAGAATCTCTAGGTGACTCAGATCTCGCTGCTCCATTGACCTGTCTTAGATGGTGGCTGTTACCAGATAGCTCAAAGAAAGGTGTCGAAGCTGAAGGACTTTCTATTTAGGACTGGATTAAAACAAGAAGGGAGGTTTAATTCACTTGCTAAAGCTGTTATTATCTCTAAGGTATTTCTGGATAGTTTAGTCTCAATGTTAAACCTGATAAATTCTTGGCTTCAGGGACTTCCAGAAGTGAAAGGCTTCCCCTAGATAATTACTGGTTACGTGATACATTCCCTCCTTGACTTTGAATTTCTCACCTTTGAACTTCATTGCATGTCATTTTTTCTTGCATCACGATAGAAGAACAGAAATTCCTGACCTACTTTTTCTATTCTATTCTATTCATCACTTTGTATCGTATTATCCTTTCCCCTCTTATTTGTCTAATTACTTAATTAAGAACTCCTCCATCTACTCAGTTTCTCATCAGCTACTACTTAAAACCGCAGCACTTTTTTTTTTTTAATGTGACTAAATTTTATGCTGCAGACAGGAACAGGAGAAACTGAGGTGCCCACAGCTCTTTGTGGGAGCTGGGAACTGTTTCTATGACACAATTATTTTGTCTTGTCTGCGCTTCTAATAATAGTATGTTGAGTCAAGGTCCGTGCTGGTCCCAGGTCTACAAGATGTCCAAGTCCTATTCTGAGCTGCTACTTCTTCACAAAAGCACAGAGTCTGCAATTATATCCTGTCATAGAGCAGGCCAAGAAGGGAAGAATTCTGTGCCTTCTTATATGACTTCATACAGAAGCACCAGATGCAAGCAATCCATGACAAAATAATGAAAGGCCATTGACCTTTTAATACAAAATAAGATCTCTCAAAATGCCTTTTTCATGTTGTTTTTTTTTTCCTAAAACAAATAAAAGAGCACATTTGGAAGAAACGTTTTCTCTATAAGCCAAAACGTCTTTCCTGTGTCCCAAACACTTATCTAACAGGAATGAAGTAATGACACTAAACTTTTGTTTGTTCAAGATAAAAATCACAAATAGCATGGCTAGAACACAGGTTTTCAGATGGTCCATTCAGTGGAGCTTGGCTACTCAGAGCCTTACTGTATTCCCAGTTATGTGGTGCTGAAGCAGAAGTGCTGCGCACTGAAGATTCAGGGCAGTGCAGCAGAGAACAGAATTAGGCCCTCATGAAATCTTAATGCATTGTGAAGCTTTCCAGCTCACATACATACCCCAGTGACACTGGGAAAAGCCTAGTTCAAAAACTGTCTAGCAATGACAGGATATGGTTCAGTTCTGCTGTGATCTAATGAAAGATGAACCAAGCTTCTTAGAAGTCTCATAGGATTTTTACCTCAGTTGTTATAGACAGGTATGTAGCTTGGTATACCTAAGCTGAACAAGAGAGGGGGAAGAGAAAGGTCTGGAATTAATTAAATGTCTTCTCCTGGAATAGCCTCATAAAACTCTTATCTGATTAAAGCCTCTAGGCAAGGGAAAAAATGCTTGCCTACTAAAAAGCTAAAAATAAAGTTAAACGAAAGATGTTTTAAAGATGGCACTGAATCAGTGAGAGAATTCCATGAGCTTTTGGCTTAGTGGGCTGACAGCCTTTTCTAAA
The DNA here is from genome assembly GCA_013397245.1 of Thryothorus ludovicianus. Classification (NCBI taxonomy): domain Eukaryota; kingdom Metazoa; phylum Chordata; class Aves; order Passeriformes; family Certhiidae; genus Thryothorus; species Thryothorus ludovicianus. Next base: position 200,227 of record VZTB01003548.1, read on the forward strand.
TGGCAAATGCTTGAAGGTTCAGTTTTAGGACAGGTTGTTAGTTGCCCAAATAGACTGAGTGCTCCCAGAGGCTGTTTGAGTGTGTGGTTAAGGGCTTGCTGCTCAGACAGGCTATACAGAAACACTCAAAAGACCCTGCATGCTCTGCCAGATCCTTCTGATTTATTTATATGAATAAGCTACCAGGCCCAGCCTAAGATCTTTAAACACTACTCATTTGTAGGTGGTTCTGCACAGTACTCTTTTCTTACAACCACCAAAAAAATTAATATTAGCTCAGATATACAACACTGTTGTTTTTCTTAAAAGTTGAGCATTCAGTGTTTAGAAGGCTTTGGAATATAAGCTTAGAAAACTAGGGCCCAGACCTGAAGGCTTTTAAGTAAGGGACAGTCATGAGTCTGGATGATATTGTTGGCTGTGAAATACAATACTGACTGTGAATACAGTAAGATTCAATCTCTTGATATAATCTCTTTGTGGTGGACATGATGGGGAGGGAGTACACTATAGTTTCTCCCATGTAATGACCACATTGTAAAGGGTGGAGCACAGATGAATTGGGCTTGGGCCAGTGGCTGTTCCAGGAACTGCCTACTGATGTTCAAAAAGGATGGGGCATGTTTGACAATCAGTTTTTAGTGCTTTGAAGTTAACCATTAATTGTATTCATACTGCATATATTTCTGTCAGCAGTGGACAGGTAATGAAATACAAGCATGTCAGATGTCTCTGTCTCCCATATGCATTATTTCTCCTTTGGTGTGAGTGGGAGTGAAGCAAAAGTAGTAAGGAGATGAACTGATTTCTTCAATAGACTTGCATTCAACTTCCTATATTAATCCAACATCCAAGTTGCTTTGTCTTCACTGTAACCTAACTTGGCTAACTCTGGCTTGTTCAAGAAGATAGGTACACAACTTGTTTTTAATTGACTGTGACATGCACTGCTACTGTATTTCCTTAAACCTCAGTTTGATTGCTTACTGGCCATGAAAAGGGCTGGCTATGGATATTTGGTCCTGGCTACTATTACTTTTCCAGTGAAAAAAAGAGACCAACCACACCTGACTTCCCAAGTACCAATACAAACTGACATTCAACTGACTGGACAAAGGAATGCTTTTTCACAAGCAAATTCAGAGTTAGCTTTTTTGTATGTTTGTTTGTTTTGTTTTTTTATTGTTATTGGCAATAACAGGTATTGGCTACCAGCCCCACTGGCTCAAATTTGGCCCTGAGAAGACCTGGCCTCCAGAGCCATTTCCTCCTTTGAAAGGATAAGTTTATTCCTACCTTGTGTGAGTCTTGAGTGGAACTGATCACTCCTTTTTTTCTGAGCTAGATAAGGATGGTGCTTGATCAGGTAGGTTTTACAAAGCTCTGAGTCAGCAAATCCTCAGCAGCTGAGTGTTCTGTGGCAGGACCAGGAACTGAGAATTAAACACAGCAAGTAGGAAGACAGATATCTCAGGAGATGAACAGTCATTTCTTCTCTAAAAGTGGCACGGTATCCAAGGAGGGTAACCTAGGAGGGATTTTGTCGTGCCTCCACATACACTGAGCGAGGCATAGGTATAAAATATCCCTGATGAGAAGCTAAGCAGCATATTGTGGTGAGAAATCTCACCTCAGGATAAGTGTGACAGTTGCAAAGAGGTATGCATAGAGAAATGATAAGAGTGGAGACTGACCCACCACCATGTGTCCAGCTCTCTGTTCTCTGTGATGGTGCTCACAGGAGTAAAAGGAAGAGGCTGCTTTAAACCAGCCAGTGAATGCTAGACCATGCACTCGCTGTTCTAGGAGAGCCAGACATGCACTATTTTCCGAGTAGCTCCATGCCACAGGTCACTTCCCAATTGTCAGTGTACTCCAGCTGCTCTCATTTCACAGGCTCCTCTGTGAAATTGCTCCAGTAAGGCGTTAGAACTGCAGATGCCCTTGGTGTTTGGAAGAGGCATCTGCAATATTTGGGGTTTTTTTTATCTTCCTTCTGCTTCCTTGCCCTGTTATCCCTGGATTCTGTGTCTACCTCTTTCTTGGTCCTGTTTCTGTACCAGTCGCTTTAGCCAAAATGCTCCAGTTGTCACTGAAAACCCTCTGCTTATATGCTGAACATCTCTGCATGAGCAGACCTCATTTTCATGTGGCAAGAGGTCATTTACATATGCAAATCAGGTTAATGAGAGCCGAACTGTAAAAGGCTTCATTCCAGAGGCATTTGCATATCTAGCTTTAGAAATATTTGAGTGCTCTGCCCCTAGCTGTGCAACCAGGACACAGAAGCCCTGGCAGTATGTCTTCAGTGGCGATTATATCCACAGACAGCTGCCATCCTGGTTTGCAACAGCCTCTATCCGAGGTACTGGCTCGTTTGAACACAGAGGGTAGTTGTGTAATGCGCGTTCTGCACCAGACTACTAAGAAGCAGTTAAGCCTTGGCCCTTATTGGGACAACATGTGGGCTTCTGACAGGTAGATATATGCATTTCAGTATGAGGAATACAATTTCCTGCAGTGCTGTCACTAATGCATGCCCGGTGTATGATGAATGAGGAAAACAATGCAGGTGCCAGGCATGGCTCACTAAGAAGAACACACTGTGTGTGACACAGCACCGTGCAAAATACTGATCATGTTTATTCCGTAACTAACCGGGCCTTTAGCCCCCAGAGTACAAGGAGGGATCTCTTTTGGATGTTTGTAAATTACCCATGAGAGAGCTCAAATTCCCTCCTCTGCCACAGACAGAGCAGGCAGCCCTCAGTCCCTTTCTTAGACAGGTTCTGGGCAAGCATGTTAGGTGCCTTCTGACTGTCTAATTGTGAAGCAAATTTGCACAAAGCGTTCCTTAGAAAAAGCATCTTTTGCTGATCCTTTTTTTTCCCAGCTGTTTTGTTTTAAGGAATATGAACGCTTTTTCACTGTAATGCTTTCTCAGGTATTGCTCTCTGCCAGGGACTTCTGTGCCTGATTCCAGGGAGAAAAGGCAATTACGTCATAATTTCTGAGAAAAGTTACTGATTTTCCCTTTGCTCCTGCCCAATCCTTCTGAGCAAGCTAAGCATGTTTCTGGCACATCCCGATGACTAATATAAGAAAAGACATTCCTTCTTGAAAGAGGTATTTCTCTGCCTTGACACACAATACTACAACCTATACAGCTGCCAGGCAAATGCCAGGTGGGCAGCCACAGAGTCTGCTTGGTGCATGGTTTTGGTGATGACCATGTATGTATTAATAAGGCTGGAACAAGCTGGGATCTTTGCCAGCTCCTCCAAAGCATAGGATCTAAAGTGAAACGCCCCATTTATGCCCTTATTTTATCTCTACCTCCACTTATTCTCAGGGACATGCAGATCACAGAGAATAATTTACCATAATTCAAATAATAATGTTCAACTGTTCAACAGTATGTCCAGTCCTATATGCTACTGTCCATGGATTTTCTCTTATTCAGCCTTATGCTTCTAACTCTACTGACTTAGTGTGCGTCAAACTCCACTGCAGTAACTCCTTGGAGTGATTCCTGTATTGCAACACTTTGCCTGTAGCTATTCTCAACAGCTCTAACATGACAGACAAGATTAATTACCTGTGCCTATAGGAGCAAGAATAGCTCTTACACCTTTGTGGAACCTGGGACTGAGCTGGTTTCTCCCTCTCAGCTGATGGCTATCACAGAAGACTCTCTGTCCATATACAGTACACAAACACTTTGACATTTACCTACTTTATGACACATCAGTGGATGGACCATCTAATAAACCAGCTGCTTTTTGCATGGAGTTGGTCTGCAGACCAAAGACAAGATTCTCACACTTGTCATGAAGCATAAATTTACCAGTGTGCCTGAAAGTCTGGATACCCCTTCAAGCCTATGCCATGCACCCTGTGTGCTCACATGTCAGAGGTACAGCTGGGCAACCTATCTTACTGATAGCACAGCTGGAAGTGGTCATGACTTCATTGCTGACGGCTCATAGCTATGAGAATCCCCTCTTGTTTAACAGCACTTTGGACTGAGCAGTCAGCATCCCTGCTGTGACCCCAGATTGTCACCTTTGGAAACTGATCTCTCAGAAAAGCATTCCATGGTTTCAGAGCAGAATGGTCCTCCTCTGTTCAACAAACTGCCACACAGGTTTGCTAAGAGAAGAGAAAAGCAAAATACAAATCGGTAAAATAAATACCTGTGGAGCTAATGTAAGTTGATGTCTTTTTTCCATGTTTGAATCCCACTTTTCAACTACGAAATTTCAAATCTAAGTAGCTCAAACTTACTGTCTTTGTTGTTTCTGGAGGTGTGTCTTTGTTTCACTGAATATCCCCTTTCCATTACGCTCACGTTTAAAGCTTCTCACACAGAATACAATTTACCTTCTTGTGTAGCGTGAGATCAGAAGCCAGAGATTGTTTAGTAAACGACGGCTTAGGAGGTGTTCTGTTTTACATAAGCAATAGCCTAAAAGCAGCCAAACCAGAAGGGCAAAGAAAATGTAATCATTTCTAGGAAAAGGGAGCAGCCCTCTCATTATCATACATTTGTTGGAAATATATATGGATTTTTTTAAGTATTAATAATAAACAGTATTTCACTGGATCACTTTTCAGGTTGATAATATATCTTCCATATTTTTGCTTACAATTCAGCCCTCCTAATCTTAAGAGCACTGAGCTGATTTTATTGCCAATTCTGAAAAGTGTTAACAGGAGTAAATCTCCCCTCAAATTACTGCTGTTGTTCCCTTGCCCTGAGCCAAATTCACTGTTAAGCACCTCTGACCACAGAGCCCATATAAATGTACATAATAGAGGAAGTGCCTCACATTTGCTTATTCTCACAGAATTAGAAAAAAAACAAACCTTTACAAAAACCTTCGTTACTGTAATTGTTGATATATAAACATATATATTTGGTTATAGCTTACTTCATACCACATGCTCAATATTCAGCAGAAAAACTAAGGTCAGTTATGCAGATGCCAAAAAAAGTGTGTAACATCCAGAGGAAAAAAGAGGGAAACTAAAACCATTTGGCGGTGTCAGTTTTCATTGTGTATTACATTGTGGGAGAGCTTTTGAACTCTGGTATGGAGGAGCTTTATTAGAAACCCATTCTCCTCAGACCTCTGGAGGCCTAGTCCTATACATGAGCAATCCAGGTGCCAAAAAGAAATGGGGAAATGCATATAGAAGTGTTTTTATGAGGTTTGAGCCAAACACAGTGAACTACAACAAACAGGATTGCTACCAATGAGTTTAAATATTCCTGCAATAAATTAAAGACGTTTCTTACTTTTTTTCCCATATCCTATATTAATTTCCCCTATTTTATTTTTCACTCTAACATCTCCCTTGTTTTTGCAACTCCTGTGATATACTGTTCTTTTTCTTCCTTCATCTTTTTCTCTTCTGATGTTACCTATTTCTCCTTCCTAATTCTCATCTCATTATAGAACTTCTGTGTCCTGTTTTCCTCTTCTCCTAGTTTACCTCCTTTCCTTGCTCCTTATTTACCTCCTTGCTCTCTCTGACTTAGAGTGGCATAAGTTCACATAAAAACTTAACAATATAACTATGATGAATTTCAGACAAAAAAAGTGAAGCAGCAAATGACTTTGTATTATATTAGCCGGAATTAGTAAACATTCTTACAGAATTCCAGCTCAACAAAAGAGCTATCACTTATGTATCTGGAGAGCTGGGAGTTTAATTTCATTTTCAGCACTGCACTTTGCTTAGTCTTTGCTGATAAACGGACAAAGCAACCTGGTTGAAAATGAAATGATTTCAACAACTGTGAAATACTGCATGACATTACGGCCAATATAAAGCCATCATTCTCTGTGTTTACATCGGTTCTGATTCTTAACAGCATGCTGTTAGCTCAGCATAAAGCTCTGCTGCTCTGAAACAATTCAGGTACAAGGACAGCTCTTTTACAGCCAATCATGCTCTGTCCCTATAAAGAATTATTATATCAATCTAAACTGGCATGTAAGTTAATGCTCATCCCTCAGCAGCTTAAATTTACATTGCGACCCACAGACTTATTCATCTCCCACTGCTGAGAATCATAACCCCATGATCACTACATGCACATCCACACTATCCAAGAATCAATGGCTGCTGCAGCATTATACATATTATCAAATCCAGTTGCTTGTCAATTAACCCAGTATGACATCTGCATGAAGGATTTAAATAAGGAGCATCATATTATACTGTGTGATCGATAAAGTGCAAATGCAGGCACTGACAAGACTTACCATTTGGCCTGATACCACAGCATCCATCTCTCTGAATAGAAGTTATTTATACTTCCACTGAATTATGGCTTCTATTCAAATATTGGCAAAGATGCAATGTACAAGAAGTGTAACATCTACACTATGCTGTGGTTGGCTACAGCTCTTGGGAATCTCTTAAAAGAGTAATTTCTCCTTCAGGAGTGCACATCTCAGTCCAGGACTTAGGGGTAGATCCTTTTAATCTCAGACAAAAAAGTGCTGCTGAAAAAATTACCAGAGAGGCAGATGTGTTCTTCAGCACACACATATACAGTGGAAACAACACCTTTCGTAGTGCTGGCTAAACAGACATTTCATTAATTATAAAGAATCCTTACTTTCATGAAGTAAAACAAGCTCCAGTCTTTTTCTCCATCAGGAAAAGCAAATGATCTGATGAGGATAATGAAATGCATCACATTGACAAATGAGTTCACTCTGGACACTGGAAGAGAATTAAGCTCCTTTATAATTTAAAATAACAAAACTGCCCTCAGTACAGTGAGATGTCCCACATACAATCAGTATGAGCACATGGATCAATGGTCCTCCCAATTAATTTGGCAGCAGTGGCAGTGGTTTCTCAAGTTAGAAAGACATCTCCTGCTCTTGAACAAACTGGTGATCTGCAAGTTGTGACTGAGTGTCCTAGGTTGATGCTAAATTGTATCCCCATTCATCTGTTTAGCTCAGAAATAAGTTTTGTACCTTTAAAACTGGATCTGAGTGTGAAGGAGATGCAGTGGAAAGTCCGAGGTGGTTGTTTTCTAAACATAAAGAGTTTTCAGCTTTCCTTCACACATGGCCTGTGTTGTCTGCAGTGTGTGGACAGCAGAAGAGAGCTCTCCTTTGCTTTTTGTTAGTTTTTGGCTGGCTGAGGCAGAGAAGTTCTCTGGACTGTGTTTTTTTTTTTCCTTTTCCTTGAAACTGAACCTGCTCTGGACTAAACACCCAAAGGGCCCCAGGAGCTCCCACCTGTGTCCCACCGGGCCTGGCCTGGGCCCGGCCTTTCCCAGCCCTGAGGGACCGACAGCAACTGAGCCGAGCTACAGCCACGGGAGAGACTTTCTGAATTTGGCATCTCTGCGGAGCAATGAGAGGTTTTGTTGTTCAGTGTTGTTCCTTTGTTGGTTGTGCTGGGGAGTGCTTTGACTGTTAAATAAACAACTTTTTTCCACTTTCCTCCAAGGAAGTGTTTTTTCCCTGTCCCAAACCAGCTGGGGGGAGGGGTGGTTCGGATTTGTTTTCTAGAGGGACTCCATCCAGAGGTTTTTTCCCAAATTTTCCCTAAACCAGGACAGTGAGAAAAAATCTATCCTGTTGAAGGGCTGCAAGCAAGTGATATAAAGTAGGTTTAAAGGGTTCCTCTTATGTTTAACTCAAAATTTAGCTCTGTGTCAAATAACTTCTTACCAGCTTGTGATAGAAGTGTTTCCATTAAAAAATATTCCTGTGGAAACAATTTGGTTATAGACAGATAAACTTCAGTAGTACGTGTGGAACAAATCTGTGGCATGGTGCTGCTACAGAAGCCAGGTGTGATGCATATTAGAGGAAAGAGAAGCGGTCTAGTGTCCATTGCTCAACTCAAAAGAAACTCAGAAAAGAAACATGGATGGAGACCTAACATTTGAGAAATGCATATCTACACATGCATTGTAAAAAACACACTGCTGTTGAACCTAGTGTTATTTCAGTCTACAGACTGACTGTAGATATCAGTGCTCACATCCACTGCCACTGCAGGCAGTGGAAGCTCTTCCATTGATTTTAATACCACAGGCTATAAAGTTCCATAAAATTTTTTCCTTCTACCTCACTCTCTCCCACAAAATAATTTTTGGCTCATGAAGTTTTTACTCCCACTCTTCTGAGCGCATTATTTCAAACTCTTGATTCTTCACATGTGAATGCATATCATAAGCCCTATCAAAACATACAGAGACACCTTTCAAGTTACTCCTGAACATTACAAAAATTCATGAGCTCCCTAAATTTGAGAATGTGACTTGGTACAGCAGGACAGCAAATGAAAATGTTTGTCTGTAAACTCCCTAGGTCCACAGGTATATTCAAGGATGAGGGCTCTTAGGAATCTCATGTCACCAGGAAACAAGCAACCTAAAGACCAAAGTGCTTTTATTGGTTCTGCTTTAACAAGTGAGAACACAACTGAGATTTTGGATTTATAAAAATTTGGCTGATTTAATGGCATAGGGCCTTTCTGAAACAGAAGTTAAAATGACCTCTCTCCCTTTTGTTCAGTTCTTATATTAAGTTCACAGCACAATATGTAGTCCTCCACTCTTCTTTAGAGCTCAGATGGTTTTGTACACACTAAGGATGTATTTTATTGAATATTGACTTACATGTTTTGCAACATACTTATTCCTGGAGTAGATGTAGCCTCTGAGAAACGAGGCTGCCATGGAAAACTGGAAGACTCACAAGGACTGTAGGCTGCATCTTTGAAAAGTGTTGCCATGGTTGCAATGGAGTGAACCTACTTCCTCTGGTTCTGCCACAGAACATGGAGCCCGTGATGAGGTGGATTTTGCAACCAGCCAAGCAAGGGGACATAAAGGTGTGGGAAACAGGAATATAACTACAGAGACAACGGACAGGTGTCCCAAACTATGGCTCTGGCAATGCAGCCCCTTGAGAAAGGATGACCTCTCCTCTCAAACCATGTGGCAAATATCTCTGATAGGTGAAGAGTACTTGTCTGAGCATGTGTGTAGGTGGGAAGTGTTAGCTTGACCATGACAAGTTCAGGAGTCAAAATTGTTAAGAAACAGATGACTGTTCTCATAGTAAAATGTAGTAAGGGAAAATTTGCTTAATTGGTACAGGAAGATATAAGATGGTGTTTGTCAATAATGGAAAATAAGATAAGACAAAGTAAACTTTTTATAAACAATCATCTCTTCCTCTTGGTAGAATCTGTATGAATACATCTGAGGAAAAAAGAGACTGAAAAACTCCTGAAGATCTCTCCCATAGAAAACTGTGAAAAGCTATGGCATGCTATACACATCTAGAGAAAATGGCATCTCTCTCATTGTACAACACAGCCTTCTACTGAGAAACTAGCCTGCAAAAATCACAAATTACTTCTTTTTACAGAAATCACACAGACAAAAGCGTATACTTGGCTACCAAAACTACAGTCGAAGCAACACAAGAATAAATCCCTCAGTTTTGCAGAACCACCATGACTCTGTAAGTGGAAGCAGTAGGTAATAATGCTTGCTTGTCTCACCTCAAAATACAGTGGAGAGATCCGAGCAGAGAAACAGGTGGTTGTGTAAGCTGTACAAGTCTTTTTATCTGTCTTATATTAAATATTGCCAAGCTAAAAAAAAATCAGGGACACAAGTATCAAGAGAGCTAAAATAAAACAATACCAATGATGGTCATAATAACACATTTATGTTTCCTTTCCTTTTGGTTCAGAGCTGCTACAGCACACAATGTAAGCTTCTGCTGCAAATAAGACGACCAGAAACAGACATTTTCCTTTTAGATGAAAGCCAAAATTCTTACTTCACTTGCATAACTGGAACTTTAGAGAATTTCTACCACAGAACACCAGTTCACCAAACAATCATGAGAGCTGACAACACTGTATTACAAAAACTACATTTAGGAAACAAGCAAAAATTGTGCGCTGGTGTAAATCACAGCTACACCTTGTTCAAAAAGAGCCACATGCTGAATGTCAAAAATGGGCAGAACTCCAAGTAAGATGTGTACTTGTCAATTAGTGGATGAAATTTAATCTGTAAGGAAAGAAACATATTGCACATGGGAGAAGATAGCTCAGGGAGGGATAATATCCACAACACAACAAAATATCTCCCATTTCACTGAAATCCCCAAAGAGGTAATGGTGAGTGATAATGGTGACTATCGATGGACAGCTTTTGTCTGGCTTATGTGACATCACGTTGGCAGAACATACCCAGGTCTTACCTCTGCTGAACTGACAGGCTGCTTCATGCAGGATCTCAGCCTGAGCAGGCTCAGGCGAGTTTCATGGCATTTAGGGGAACATTTATGTGCACTTTAGGAAAGGAGCTCAAGGCTGCCAAGAGCAGGCACTGCCTCAGACCCCACTCCTGAGTGAGGGTCTGTGGGATATATAAAGTGGGAGGCCATGGGTTACCTTGGTACCCAGCACTTCTGAGGCAGCACAGCCTGTGCCCAGGCTGACCTGTTCATCTGGAGAAAACTGAGGGGACCTCACTAATGTGTAAAAATATCTAAAGGTGATGGTGGGAGACATGTCCAAGAAACTGGAGCCAGGCTCTTGCTGTTGGTGCCAACCATTAGGATAGGAAGAGCAATGGGCAGAAACTGACGCACAGAAGTTTCACATGAATGTGAGGGAACTTCATTACTGTGTGGGTGATGGAGCACAGGAACAGATTGCTCAGTGAGATTGTGGAGTCTCCTTCACTGGAGAGATTCAAGAATCATCTGGACACAATCCTGTGCCCTGTGCACTAGGATGACCCAGCTTATGTGGGGAGGCTGGAGCAGATGACCCACTGTGGTTCCTTCCAGCCTTATCTATTATGTGTTTCTATGATTCTTTATGCAGCACAAAAATGGATTTCTCTGTTCCTTTTTTACACTTCCTTGGCAATTTGTACCAAACTGACACCGATTTTTTACTTTAGAGATGCTGAAGACAGGTGAGGTGAGCGGACACGGCCTGCCTGGGAGGATGCGGGAGCCCTGTGATGGGCTCGGCTGGAGAGGCCTCAGCTCCGACCCAGCCGTGACTTTGGGAAGTTGGAGGCGATGATGGGACGCTACGAGCCGCCCTTCAGCCCGCGGAGGAGCGCGCTTGGCTGAAGCTGCGGCTCCCCCCGACGCCACCGAGGCAGCCGAAGGTGAGCCCTCACGCGTCGCCGCTCCGGAGCTCCAGGCCGGGTTTTGCGGGCGGCCGCGCCCCGGCGGCCTGGGCCGCGCTCCCCGCGGCAGAACGGAGCGCGGCTGGGGCGCGGCGCTGCCTGCGCCGGGCCGGGCTCGGGAGGGGGC
>VZTB01003548.1:211837-243755 GCA_013397245.1 Thryothorus ludovicianus
AAAAGCCAGAACATTTGCAAAAAATAAAAATATTAAGAACTCCTCTCCCCCACGTTAATTGCAATGCAAAGGGAGATGTTGCATTACGGATCCTGCCTGGGCTGTGCTGGGCTCTAATGAATGCGCCGAGCCTTTGATCTGGGTGAGTCAGTTGGGTTCAGTTGTGCCGGAAGGTTAGTTGCACATCCTGGCTGATCTGAAATTCGATCAGCAGAGGGGGCAAAGAAAAAGAAAAGCATTTTAATGGGAATCAATAGAGGATCATAGGGTCCTGGAAGGAAATAGGTGTTGATNTTTTTTGCATGTACACGACTTGTTTAAAAATAAATAAACACCAAAAGCAGCCCGGCAGAAACGAGGGAGGGCAGGCTGGAAAACAGCTTTCCCAATCACCCGTGTGTTTGTGTTCCAGGGAGGCAGTCAGCAGACCGAGAGTTTGTGCAATGCTTCAAGCTACAGCGCGCAAATTTAAAGCAGTAGGCTCCAAAGGATAGCTCCGGTTCTCACTGCACTGCATTTCTGTGCCTAAGCTGTTTACTAGTGCATTCTTAAATAAGCCCAAAACACTCGCCCCTCTCCCCCCAAGCCAACTTGTTTTTTCTCCCTCCCACTTCACATCCCCCCCTTCCTGCCTCCTGCCGAGCCACAGGGATTCGAGATACCCGACATGAAGGTGCAGACCTGTTTTGTTGCAGTCCGTTTTCAAAGCTAAACTTTCTAGGCACGTTTCCACTGTTTAGGAAATACTGAGCTGGAAGGTTCTGTATATGTTACCTGACTTTACGTGAAAAAGAGGGAATTACAATTGTGTAGAACATTTTTTTTACTCAGAAGGAGGTGAGTCAACTTCCTACACGAAGACTTGAATCATCCACCCTGCACATTGCAATAAAATCCGGACTCTCTTTCATTCATGTGCTCCTGTATACATGCATGTGCAAAAATGGAGATTGCAGTTGAAGAGCTGGGAGAAGCTGCTGGTGGAAGGCTGGACATTCCTGGCATGATTATGAGCTGGCTGTCATCATAGAAACAGGGCATTGCTGCTCCATGGAGGTCATGTTTTTATCCAAATGGGAAACCTTCTGACCAGTTCAAGTTTCTTGTTGATTTGCCATTTCTTCTGGTTTTGCGTTCTGGCATGGCTCTCCCTACCTGTTACTAAAGATTTCCACATAATTCAGAACCTTTGCTATTAATGGTGTTGCAGTGGTGTGTCCAAGTCCCATGTAGAGCATGAATTTATGCACATACTCATTAACAGGCAGCTTTTCAAATGGGGACGTAGAGTGGGAGGAAGGACCTCCCAGATGTAAGGCCAAAGAGATTTCCTGCCTGTCAGGTAAACATAGGCCATGCTCTCACCGTGTGGTGTTTGAACATCTTTATCAACAGCTGAACTGCAGTTTCAGTGATGATTTCCATTCTGAATAAAAAGTAGATAACACTTGTTCTATCTTTATTGTTTTTGCCCAGTGTTTGTTTAAAACTAAAAATGTTTTGGGGCACATTTTTGGATATTTTGGTGAATACTCATCATAATTTGCCTCCAATTTATATATCGATGTATATTAGTCAATGTTTATTTCAGTGATCTTTGAAGAAGATTGGTGGAAAGGCAGTGTTAAATAACATGACCACTTGTGGATGATCATTTTATAATACTGTGAGGATTTCTTCTCCTATGAGATATTATTAAATTATTTTAAAATTATGATGACTATGATAATAAATTCTCTATTTGCTGCAGGAAAAAATGCAGTAGAAAATGGGATATGTGAGTGCCACTGTCACTCACTATCCAGTGAACACATGGAAGACAATGGAAAGTCAACTACTTAAATTAGGTATATACTTCTAAGTTTGTGCTCATGGAAGGTACCAGATTACTAGCCTAGGAGAATGAAGGGCTTCTTTTATTGTCAGAACTGGTACAAAATGGGATCTTTCCCACACCTTACCTTACTCGTCACTGCCTGAAACCATTTTTCGGAATAGACCACAATTACACCCAGAACCTGCATAGACTTGTGTTCTTAAATTTATTTGTAGAGCTAAGTCATTAGTACTAAGAGGCTATGGAGACTTGAGAGGCTGTGGAGGCTGAGCTATCTGCTGAGAAAGTTGTGAATTATTTAATTTTTTTGTGAATACTTGTGAAATACCACTGAAACATTTCATATAAGCCAATGTTCAGCAGATTACCTGCATCCATTCTGGCCTAGATTTGATCTATGAATGAATGGCTCTCAAGCCCTTAAAAATGCCCTGGGCAATCCTCTTCTATTATCTCCACCATTGTTTTTCCATCCAGATACCACAGGGATGAGCACAATCAGCAGAGAAAATGAAAATCAAATTGCCTACCAAGAGCTGACCATATGGGGCAGCTGGTTGCTGCTTCCCAACCCCCTGCCTGATGTCTCTTCCCTGCCTCTGATGATGTGCTACTGAGTGCTAGTCAGTCCCTGTCACCCTTTCCAAATCTGTTTTTATGCTGCAGACAAGCAAATTTCCTCAGGTTTTATGTTTTCTGAGAGTGTATCCTCTTTTCCCTCCAGTTTTCTTGTTTCTCTGCAGACTAAAACTGTTTGTTTGGTGTGCCCCCCCTCTGCTCCCCCTCCGCCTGCTTCTGCTCCTTTGAATATGAACAGTGGGCCTAGAAATAAGGAAAGGAGGCCAAGAGGAAAATGTGTCTCACTGAGACTTGCCAGATATCCAAGTTGCATGTGGAGAGACAGAGTTTCAGCTCATGTGTCTGGCTCAGACAGCATCGTAGACCATTAAACATCCTGTTGTCTGTCCTGTGCTGTCCAGACAGGACAGCTCCTCACACTGGCACCTGGAGGGGCTGAGGGGGGGGTGGGGGTGTGTTGGAGTAGTGGGGTTACTGCCATGTTGAGCTGAGATAGATCTGGTGTGTTATTGGTGATTTCTGTGCCCAGGGATGCATTTCATGCTACACCATAAGAATGAGGACACTGCGAGGAGGAGAGGTGTCTGCAATCAAATGCTGTCACCTGTCATGTAGAGGAGCACAGTGCAGGTTTCCTTCTGCCAGCTTGTCCCTTTAGAGTCTCTGGCCCTTCGTTTCTACAGGGTTCTACAACAGTGATGGTTGGTAAGTTACTATTATTATTATTATTATTTGCTTGTTGCTTCATGGCAGTTCACAGGGCCTGATTAAAACTGGATCCCACTGTGCTTGGCACTGTGTAAACTGTGGCACTGTGTCCTGCCACCCGAAAAATTTGCAGTCTAAATAGGCAAGGCCAACAAGGTGAGACAGAGGCATACAGGAAAAAACCCCAACCATCTACTGAAAAAAAATCCCCACATGTTGACTTACAGGCTGTCTGTTTTTTTTGACAGTTCCAAAAGAGGGTACAGTTTAAAATACCTGTGTTGCTAGATAAAAACACTTTCCTCCCCCAGGCAGATTAACAAAAATTAACAGAAAATGTGCCGAGGTGTGTCTGCCACAGTACCTTAACACATTTCTCCGTGCTTCATTGTTCTCAGTCATTGTTCTCAGATCGTGGAGCACAGATTGTGTAATACCTCTATTCTGGGACACCTAGGTTAGCACAGTTACTCTCAGCGGGGTGAAGGAGGAACTCTGCGGTTGCTTTAGCTGAAAGTGTTTTACTTCTTGTGGTTTGTGTCCTGACTTTAAGTAATGTTGAGAATTTGAGGTCATGTATACATTTATCAGTCTGACAGTTTTGAAAATGCAAGTGTTGTATATGTTAATAATCTTTTTTTTAATGTATGTGTTTCATCTGTAATTTATTTTGTATAATAGAAATATTTTTACAGCACTTGCCATACAAACACCACCTAATTCTACTGACTGTTGATGGGAGATACATGATAGCAGCATGTGCTTCCATAAAAAAAAAAAAGGAAAAAGTAAACCTGCTATTACATTAATAGCATCCTGTGACAGAGTCATAAAGAGTTTGTGCATTGGCTCAGTGCCTCTCTGCCTGGAGTATCAAGGCTCCTGGTTTCTCCTGTGCTCTGGTGGGGAAGCTGTGGAGAGACAGAAGAGCAATTCCAGATTCTGTGCTGTGAATGCTTTCTTTTCCCACCGGCTGCCTACATCCATGCGTGCAGAGCTTTTGATTAGATCTGCTGTTTTGCCTATGGCAATCTTCACTGCAAACGTCCTTCGTCTATACATCATTTGAGCATCTATACATGATAAGATTGCCACCTTTTATTACAGTAAGAACAGGAGCTTTATTCTCAGTAAGCTTTGCTCCTCCCTCAGCTCTCCAACCACCCCTAGGGGAAGTGAGAAGGACAGGAAAACTTTGAAAAACCTTTCACCTCTTTGTTCTCCTTGGAAGAATGTGGGAAGACTTTCTGTGAAATCCAAGGTAGACAGTCATAAAAGGGGACTTGCTTGGGTAGCATAAAAGTTGGAAACTGGTAAAGTAGGTACATGTAAATACGCACAAATTACTTAATTGATAAACCCTCATTTTTTTCTCTTCAAGGAAAATTATATCCATGTATTTCTTAGCTTACATCTCACTTTCAGTCTTTGTTTCCCCTGTTACTTTTAACACCAGGGTCTCAGAGCATTACAATGCCTTTCGGCATTAAAAGCTTCCTTTTTCACTGTGAATAGATTTGTACTGCAACTAGGCAAGTTCTAGTATATTACATGCAAATGAATAAAGATATTAGCGCACAGAAAATGTGAAAAGAGAAAGGCAGTAGACATGAATAAGCAAATAAGTAACTTAATCACATTTTCCTTTGAATGTACAAAATACACTGAGGATCACATCACTAAAAAACCACGTCTGCTGAAAAAGAAGTGGGCTTTGTGTAAAAACAGATCACGCATCTGCCTGTGTCTGAGTGCTTTAAATAGTCAGTGTATGCAGTCACTTTGCTGTTACCCTACAATTAGACTTTGGACTAGGACAGAAGTATATGTGATATGCATTTCCTTGAAAAATACTGCTGTATGTAGGAAATAAACTCTTAGGCTAGATAGTTCAGCTTCCTGTCAATGCACAATTTTTCACTACAGTTTGCCATTGAGTGCTTTACCTGCTCATGTTTCAAATGCTTTGTTTGGTGGAACTTCATCATTCATTCTCCATTTGAAAATTACCTGCTAGACTAAATCGTGTGGTTTCTGAGAAATTCTCTACTTTGTCCAAACTTTGTTCTTCTTTAGTTTCATCCCATTACATACTAACATGCAGTACCACTGCATGTTAGTATCCAAGAAATTCCTTTCCATTCTCTCTGTTCTTCACTCATATATATTTCTAGACAGTGATTGTTTTGCCCCTGTGTCATGATTTAACCGGACAGGAAGCTAAACACCAGGCAGCTGTTCACTCAATCCCTCTCTGCCAGCAGGATGGGGGAGAGAATTTGAAAAAAAAGTCAAATTCTTGGGTTTAGATAAAGACAGTTTAGTAGGACAGAAAAGGATGGGGAAATAATATTAATAATAGAATTAGAATGTACAGGTGATGCACAATGAGGTTGCTCACTGCGCACTGACCGGTGCCCTGACAGTTCCCGAACAGTGGCCCCCAGCTATCTTTCCCTCTAGTTTATGTGCTGAGCATGACACCATGTGGTTTGGAATATCCCTTTGGCCAGTTGGGATCAGCTGTCCTGGCTGCAACCCTTCTCAGCCTCTTGTGCACCCCACCCTACTTGCTTGCTGGCAGGGCAGCATGAGAAGGAAGAGTCCTTGACCGTTGTTCAGCAATGACTGAAACACCAGTGTGTTACCAACATGATTGGCCTAAATTCAAAATACAGGGCTACTCCAGGTACTGGTAAGAAAATTATCTCAACAGGTACCAGGATATCTTGTTACCTAGATTAATAAATCAAATCCTTTCTTTGTCTAATCAGTTTTGTTGCACTTCTCTGAAGTCCTTTTCAGCATACCAGCATCCTTCATTATGGAGGTGTCTAGAAGTGGATGCAGTGTTCTGCAGAAATCTTCCCAGATGCATAGACAGGAAGTTTCCTCTTCTGACATTATTCTACTGCATATGCAGCCAAAATTGCAGTGGTCTTTTAAAATGATCTATCTTCTTGAGAACTCATATGCAATTTGTTGTTCGCTGTCACACATAGATATCTTGCCGTGCAGATGCTTTCCAGGTTTTGCTTTTTCATGGACTCTTCATGTTTCTGATTATCTTTCCTCAGTATATTAGTCTACATTTTTCCATATTGAATCTCATTTTATTGCCTGTCTACATATCTAACCTTGTTAGTTTCCATTTATACTATTGCTATCCTCTCTGACATTTGCAAGCCTCCTGGTTTATTGTCATTTGTGAATTTCATTAATGTGCTATTTACCTCCTTTTCCAGATCATTAATTGAGATATTAAATTAGAACATACTAAAAACACCCCTGCAGCAAACAGGCTCAATACCTCACCTCCCATCATTACCTGCTGCTTACACTTCTTCGACCACCTTTTCCATCCAGGTCACAGGACTCAGATTCAAGTCAATTTCAATTAGATTTTTCTAAGAGATTCATTTCAGTTTTTAAAGTGTTTATAGGATTTAGCTCCATGACCTTTTCTCCTTTTCCTTCGTTGCACAGGTGGGACTGATTCTCCTTCCGTATGTTTCTACAGATAGCAATAATGAATTAGACAGTGATATGGGGGGGGGGCATGAATGGCTGCCTTTGACTGATTAAACCAGAATGCAAAATCGTCTCTAGTCTTTGTATTTTAGTTTTCATTTATGCACTTTAAAGTTGTCCTAATGTTCCTTTTGTTGTATCCTGATGGGTGATATTTTGTTGCTTTTCTTACACATATGTTTGTAAAAAACCACTTGTATTTCCCTTATTTACTTTGGTCATCCATTAAGCGCTTTATTTCATGATGATGTACTCCTCTTTTCTCTGCAGACTTCATGTAGCTTTGAACATCAGAAACTGGCTGTGTCTCTATTATGTAGATAAAATAAACCCTGTGTATCAGTTTATTTTTATTTTCATTATTTTTATGATGAAAGATCACACGGTACAGAATGTTCTTAAAACTGCTTCTAACGTAATTTTTTCCTCACCTCTCCTTCAAGCAGCATGACTGAAAGCCCACTGGAGTGGGAAGAGTCATTCACTTCAGTGAGCTTGGAGTCAGTTCCTTAAGCCCCCTGCACTCTCCTGGTGCAGTGCAACACTGAGATGGAGAGGAAGCCTTCACGGCTACTTCTGAGATGTTTTCCGTGAGTACTGCATCCAGTGCCATCCCCCTGGCAGCCATGTTCCCAGGTGCTGCTCTGTATTTCATGAAGCAGCTGGCCAAAACAGATGTGTGTTACCAACAAGTGATTTGGAGAAGCAGCTTTTTGCTGTTATTTCAGGATTGGTGTAAAATCTGTGCTACTGTAGTAATATTCTAAAAGCTGTGTGGTTCAGTAATGCCATTGTGAATTTATCACTTACTGATTGCCTGTAAACATTTAATGGTCAGACAGGTTTTGGCAGCAAGGGTTGTGGAGAGGAGGGAAGTGCAAGAAGCAGGAATAATGAGGAAATCTGTGAAAAATGTTTTCCTTCTTGTTTTTTTCCCTGCATCTGCTTTTTGTCTGATGAGTGATGGAGAAATTAGCCACAGAAAAGAATGCCTCACTTAGAGGCAAGGCACCCTGAAAATCCCAACATCTCCTGAGGTTTCTCCAAGTTCCTCTTCCCAGCTTTCTCACTGCTTCTGCTTTTTCTTACTTTTTTGTTCTTAGCCACTCCTTCTCATCCCTTTGCTTTTATTGCCATGACATTGAGGTGCCCTTATATCAGAAGAAAGCCTTCTGCAACTGGCTTTTAGTAAAGGTTGCCTATGATTCCAAAAATTGCAATTTGAATTAACAGAAGAGTAAGTATGAGTCCACAGTTAGGGCCATAATTTGATGCAAAAACGAATTATAATTGGAAAAATTATTCTGGGATTGTCTGTGGAGTCAGGCATATCTAAATATTTTGGAGAAGACAATTTTTTGGCTTGGAAAATGCAAGATTTGGTTACTTCTGTTTGCTTCGGAGATGTTGAATTTTCTGAAATTGAATTCAGTCACCCTCATTACTAGAAGAGGCAAAACTGTGACTTACCTTTTATTGACTGGTATGAAAAGATCCATAATGACACTGGACAATGACAGTTTTGAGGGAAGGAAGCTATGAGGTTTGGTCATGTATTTATGATTGTACTGATTTCTGGTTTTGTCTGTATGTATAAGATCCTGGTCTGATCTTAAAGAATGTACTTGTCACAGTTTCTCCATCTGGAAACTCAGATAACCATACTCTCTGTCTCTCTCCAGGACTACAGAAGACCTAGAGCTAGGCAGATTTTCTGACATGAAGCTATGGAAATAAATAATACTGCCATTATTCTTGTTGAATGCCTTTGAACAGTGTCTATCTTTCATAATTCTGTCAGTGACATCTGATTTAACAGCTGCTGAGTGTCCACTGCTTGTGTTGAATTCAGCTGGAGCTGAGGGGCTGAGCACTGATCTAATTCACAACCAGGCAGTGGAAAGGCATCCAAAATGCTTTTTCTGCTGTGCTTCTCCACAGGCATACATTATGCAGTCCAACTTTTTTTCTCCTCAGCATTTTAAAAGCTATTAACTGTACAAGCTCTAAACAAAAACGTGGACTATGGTCTTTTAAAATGTTCATTTTGAAGCATTTTTCTTTTTTTTTTTTTAAGCTAAATGCCTATATTTTGGGTGAGATGTGAAATAATGTTAGTCCGATGGGAGAATAGCTTGAGGTAGGAAGGAGTGAAAATGATAGCTTGGTCACTGAGTGGTAAATCTCTACTAATCTTCAAAGCAAGATATAACTCAGGATTTTTCTTCTGTTTCTTTCCGAGCGAAGGCCATTGTATTTCCATCCTTGGCTGTGTCAGCAGTGATAGCCCTTTTTTCCAGCATTGATTGTTGACTTCCCCTGACACCATATCACAACCCATTAGTGCTGAAAACTGACAAGCCCAGCTGCAACAGCAAAATGGCAAGTTTAAAAGAAAATATACAAGGGACAGGCACAGAATGCTATTAGTATGAAAAAGTAGTTGTTTTTTTTGTCTTGCCTCTGTAAAGGTCAAGAATGCAAACGTTTTTTCCTCTTGCTAACAACAACTTGTGTATATTTTGAAGTAACAAAGCCATTCTCTCTCTCTCTTTCTCTGTTTTTTTTTTTTTGTGGATTTTTTTTTTAATTCAAGCTGCAATGTGAGTTTTACAAAAGCAACCATGTTGAGGTGAATGAAAAAGATTTCTTCCTTTAGGAAGCTCATAGGGAGTATTTTGCTTATACATATGTATGGAGTATGAGGGTTTTTGTAAGGCAGAGACATTTCAGAGAAATTAATGGCTCAGCAGTTTCTGGGCACTGAGATCCCATGATCAAGCTTTTGTGTTGCCTGAGAAGTGGGATTTCTCTTTTTCTCTTTTTTCTTTTTCTTTTTCTTTTCTTTTTCTTTTTCTTTTTCTTTTTCTTTTCTTTTTCTTTTCTTTTTCTTTTTCTTTTTCTTTTTCTTTTTCTTTTTCTTTTTCTTTTTCTTTTTCTTTTTCTTTTTTTTTTTTTTTTTTTTTTTTTTTTTTTTTTTCTTTTCCTTTTCCTTTTCCTTTTCCTTTTCCTTTTCCTTTTCCTTTTCCTTTTTTTTTTCTTTTTCTTTTTCTTTTTCTTTTTCTTTTTCTTTTTCTTTTTCTTCCCCTTTACCCCTTTCCTTCTCATCTTTTCTGGGGTTGTATGGTGGTGTCAGCACTCTGGATAGTAGAGTAACAGTAATGGCAAACATTTCTTCTGATTGTATGGGTGATTTCCCAGGGGAAGAAAGCAACAGCCTTCATTGTCCCAGTGCTGTGTACTTAGGGAGATAATGGGGCTTGAGCAAGGGCAGGTAACTCTTCAAAACTTTAGTGCCAAGGTCCCCATTTGATATCAGTTGAAAGGCAGAGTGTACACTTTGCTCTGTCAAAGCCCAGGAGAGATTGGAACACAAGCAGAGCCCAACAGCTCTCTTGACGCCCAAATTTGTTGCAAATTATTCTGTAGCAGCAGCAGCAAAGGAGCAACAGTGGTGGAAAACTGGTGAAATACATTAAAATTTTTTGTCTTTTGAGGAGCAACCTTGAGAGGTGGGTTTGTTGAGTTTCAAGAGGAGGAGGCTCAGGAGAGACCTCATGACTCTATTCAAGCTCCCTTTGAAAGGAGGTTGTAGCCAGATTGGGGCCAGTCTCTCCTGCCATGCCTGCAGTGAGAGGACTGGAGGAAATGGCCTTAAAGTGAGGCAGGGGAGATTCAGGTTACACATTTTTTTTCACCATTAGGGTGGTCAGGGATTGGAATGGGTTACCCAGGGAGATGGTGGAAGTGTTCAAGAGGCATCTGGATCTGGTACTGAATGATTTAGGGGTGGTTTAGGGGTTACAGTGGAAGTGCTGGGTGTTTGGCTGGACTGGGAGATCTTGAAGGTCTCTTCCAACCTTGATCACTCTATGATTCTCTGAAAATAAAATTAAAAAAAAAACCAAAACAAAACAAAGAAAACCCCAAAACCATGAAGACTGAAGGTCAAATTAAATAAAAAAAATTCCAAAATTTATTTGAAGCCCTGTTGAGCTGTGAGGATACGAAAGAACTTGAGTTAACAAGATAATGAATTTGTTTTTGAACAGGTGGGATTATTTAGACTTGGTTTTGCTAATTGATAGCTATAGACACAAAGGGCATTAATCTCAAATAATTTATTTAGACAATTCTGTTATCACAAACATGAGTTCGAAAGAACTCATGTATGTATGGGCATTCTTGTGCCAGTAGCTGTTTTTTTGCTAGAATGTTGCAAAGCAATGGTTTCTGCCCCAAAGTGCTTGCAGCAAAAAAGCCCTGCTCATCAAATAAAGGAAATGATACTCAATTTTATGGGTGGAAAGCCAAGTCTTACAAACCAAGTGACCTATGCAAGGTTATACTGTGCACCTCTCTTGAAGACTGATTGCTATGTGCTAAAGTATGGATTTACAAGGCCCAGCCTTTTTTGTTAGATTTCTGGATGATTCTCTGAGCAACTATTAAAATGCTTTTGTATGATGTAGCTCAAAGGGAAGTGTGTGGGTAGAGGGTGACCACATCAGAACATACAATTAGGGCAGAGTAGCTAAAAATGAGTTAGTGGCTATCCTGCTTTCTCATCTTCTTTCTCATTTATTCAAGCCACGGGTTAGTGACTGAGGATGAGCTGAGCTTCATTTCCCTCTTCTTTCATCACTAGAGAACTAGACTGCATTTGAGGCTTCCTTGTTTTACCTTTCTCTTCTGCTTGCTTGGCCAATCCAAGATCTCGGACACATTTATGAAATTTTGTTTTAATGTATTGGAATTTAGATCTAGTTTATCTTCACGTGGTAGCTACAATTTTAATTGTGGATCACATTCCAGAGGAATGCTTCCCAAAGTTTATTTTTATGGATTGAGTCAGGTATAAAGTGTAATGCAGACTAATCTTTTGCTGAATATGAAGTTACAGTCATTAGGAAGCCTCATTATGGCAATCCTACTCTAGTAACTCATGGGCGGCCTTCTCCAAATAACCAAATTTTGTAAATACTCAAATATCCAAAAATCGGACTCCTTCCTTATTTACACTAAAGCCAGGACAGCAGTAATAAATCAGGCTTCAAATGTCCTTGGAATAGTTACCTCTCAGAAAGAAAAAAAAAGCATAACTTCAAGTAATTAAAACAGGGGAAGATAGGTGAAAGCATCATTACACTGAGTTAGTACTTGTCTGCTTTATACACCTAGCTAATCCAGTTGTCTGGATCTGAATACAGGGCCTGCTGCTAGTTTGTCCTATATGAAAAGCAAAGTTTACTTCATGATTTTGGACACAGATGACCTAATTTCTGAGATTTTGTATTGATACTCAGTTCATCCCTTGTCAACTTTACAAAGCGAATATGGGTCTAGTGGCAGAAAAGCATGGAAGAAAGGCTTCCCATCATTAGGGTTAGGTTGAAAGGCATTTCTCTGTGTTCTTCAAGGCTCTGCATTTTCACTGAAGTTGTTCATGTCTCAGTGAGTCAGTCCAAAAACAATATTTAGTGAGATTTCATCTGTCTGGTTAACCATTAGTTTAAACTGTTGTAAAGCTACCATGGTAAACTTTAATAAAAATAAGAGACAAAGCCAGACAAAATGGAGAATAAATTATTGCTTACATGTAAACCAATACTTGTAGAAGAGTATCTGTCTGTGTTATACATGATGTTGATTTTGGGTTGATCTTGACTATAACTGTGGATAGCACTGAGACCTGGTCATAGAGGCAGAGTTTATGCACTTACAGGCAGATGGGTAAATGCAGGTGGAACTTGACTTGTGCAGTGCTGGCTCCCTCATCTTCTGGGCAGGTCTATGAAAAGCCTGCCATGCAGTTTGCCAGCAGATAACCCTGAGCAGTCTCAGTCAGGCGTACTCCACTTTGACAGGAATCTAAAATCTCAGTTATCTGAGCTGCTCTGTTCTGTGCACTCCTTTTGTGCCTTTTGAGATACCATGGAAGAGAGTAACAGTGCAGGCTAAGTGATCCACACTGTTTCGGATATTGAAAGGAAACTGGATATCATGGAAGTTGTTGCTTCAAGTGTACTGTTTCTCTTTAATCAGTCCTCCCAGTGCTAAAATGGACAGTAAATGAGGAAACAAAATATCTGTGTCTGTGAAAAGCATCTGGAACTCTGCTATACTTAGTTTTTCTTACGACTATTAACAAGAGCTATCACTTTAAAGGGTACTTTAGAACTCACTCTTTAGTTAACAGGAATTTTCGGAACTTCTTTATGCAACAGACACCTTAGGTGTAAGGCAAAACAATATAAGGTGATCATTTATTTAATTCAGTTTCAACTCTCTCGACCTCCTTTCCCCCAAATGCAGAGTGGGTATCCCTCACCACTAAACATGTCTTGTGTTTTTTTTCAGTGCTGTCTGGGCAGATGGGCCATGTGGGACATGACTACCACTAAAAGTGGGACTATATTTGGAGGGAAAAACGTCTTTCTGTTCTTTTAAGGAATTTCCCTCCTCCAGAAATTACCTGGAATAATGATAGTAGCCAGAAGTAATGATAGCATAAGGGAGAGAAACTAGATTCCTGGGAAATCTTACAAAGCAGTTAACATGCTGAATTCTTTGGACAATAAGTATAATCTCTTAGAATAAGCTGGACTCTGACTCAGATACTGAATTAAATGAATATTTTTTAAAATCAGGTCGGCATTCTGAGCTTTATTGGAAATCTGTCTCTTATTTTGGTGTGTGAGATTTGAGCTCTTTTGAGACTGTCTCAGAGCAACCTGAAGGACTTGCCTTCTTCAGTCCTTTCATGGTTTTCAAGAATTTTGCCAGGAAAGTCTCCCTTGGAAATGCCTTCTTTTCTGCTTAGGATACAAATTTTTTCTCTTAATATCAGTGACATATACAAATGCATAGCAGAGATTATATGTGAAGGTATTTTGTCTCTGAAGGAGAAAGGCAGCTTACAGGTGTGGTGGGGTGAGCAGCACCAGTGGATGTGGCAAGGAGTGAAGTCATGTCCCATTTCTGTTCCCTTTGAGAGGAGCAGCCCTTCAGGGTGCTTGCACTTCCTCACTGAGTGTGCCGAGCTGGCAGGCAGTGACAGAATGGAGACACCTCAAGTAGCTTTTAAACAGTTATTTTGGTTGCAAGGAGTAATCTGGTTGTGGAAATTCAGAGCTCAGTAAAACCAGCTGATTTATTTGGCAGCCCAGCTCGTGTGTCTTGATACCCTAGAACAAACTCATTGCCTGCAGAGATCTAGGATTCTTGTTTCCCTTCTGTGAAGGACCAGGATTTGGCCACTTTTGTGCAAGATAGTTACTTTTTTAGTAGTGAGCTGTGAGTTAGTTTTTTTTATATCATGTTTGGGCAACTAAATAATTAGCCTGCTTTGGAAAATGCTGAGTCTACAACGGCTCCCAGTGAAGTGAAGAGAATTACAGACTACTCAGCAATCTGGAAAACGAGGCCTATTACTTATTAAATATGGAGCTGGGAAGAGAATTTATGATGTTCATTTTTTAAAAATTTGAAGCTGCGTAAACTACAGCTTAAATTAAGACTCTACACATACGAAGTTGCTAAAGGTCTAGTAAATAACTAGTAATTCTTTCTGTAAGTAGTGATCAGTTGGTTATAATGTCCAACAAGTTTGGGGTTTATTTTAATACCTCCTAAAATTACTTATAATATACCCATTTGTGTACTTTTAATACCTTTGACCTCTGTAACCTGAAAGTACAGCTCTTTTGTCAATTTAATATCTCCAGAACATTATGTGTGGTCATGATATATTTGTGGAAGGGATTCTTTGGTTAAAATATCTGCTGGCTTAAGTCAGCTGGGGCTGACTTAAAAATCCAGCACAAGGATCTCAGTTTGGAGACCCAAAGAATGGGGCACTGTAGTCTTGTGGGCAGCTTAACCAGGCAGGGAGTAGAAGCAGGTTCTCTGAATAGCCTTCCTTTGTCCACCATCATGAAATCAAAAAGCAAACCTTTTGAAAAACATCAGGCAGTAATTCCCCTGGGGCTTTCCTAAACTCATCCATCATGGGGAAAATCTAATTTTCCTTCTTTCTCTATTGTACTCCAAGAAGCCTTGTGACCAGTTAGGTCATTTTAGCTTTAAACATTAACTTCGATAAGACATTTTCAATTAGTACAGTCTTTTCAAAAATTAGACCATAATCTTACACTCATGCCCTAGGAATAATGATGCATTCTTTTTGTTAAATGTTAATGATTTTTGAGTGAAAAGTATTTTGTTTATGATACTACTGTGAATAATAATAATAACTAGCAGTGATGTTGTAACAGATTTTTTTTTTAATGGTCTGTGAGGCTCCCACCAGAGAGTTTACTTGAAACTGTTTTACTCTGGTAAAGTTCTCTTCTACTTGTATTTATATATTAATAACATGTCAGGCCTAGTGTTTTGGTTAGGCTATATCCCATTTACACCCAACTATTAAAATGTCCATTTATTAATTCATTAATTTCATGACTCCTTCCACAATGTTCTACAAAGATATTTTGCCAACCCTGTTTACATAAATTCCCCATTGTACTTTGCATTTTTATTAAATAGAATTGGTGTTTGAAATAGCTTGTAAATTGACAGGATACAAATTAGTGGAAAAGCAGACATTAAAGAGTTAGTGATGTTTCTGGGTAAGCTTTGAAAAACATTATATTTAGAATCAATTGTATGGATGTATCATTTGTTTTTCTGCTTTCCCCTTCCTACATTTTTTATAACTAGGAAAATTTGCATGAAAATTGGTTATGGGTTTATTTCAATGTTTACCTGTTTTGACTGTTTATTTTATATGTATCTGCTGTTCTAATACTTGTCTTATGACATCATTGTTCGCTGCCAGAGGAATGACAGTGATGTCACAGAAATGCTGGTTTGTAGGACTGAATTCTTCTTGAGACTGTGAGTGACTGTAAAACCCTTTTTTCTCTTGGGCCACCAGTTGTTGCTAGTTGATGGCTGTCATCCTCCTGTGGAGTCAAAAGCCATTGTATCATGGCCAGTGCTTTTGCCTATGTGTCACCAAATGGCCACCCCTGACAACTTCACTGCAGAAAACCAGGCATTCCTGACCACAGGGATCTGTGTTTCCTTGTAATTCTTACTCAGGACAGAGATGTAATTGGGGATGAGGACTCTACTGGAGTTTGTCTTGTGTTTTATATAACATATCTATTCTTTGTCTAAATAGTCACCTCTGCATCTCTTAATTCAAATCCAAAACCTTCTAGGAAAATGAAACTCCTCTAGTCCAGTTTGGGCAGGGTGGGAAACTATTGCTCCATGTCAAGGAATAAGCAGTAATGAGACTAATCATAAACATCTTTCTTGTGTATATAGCCTTATATGAATGAGAAGTGACAGAAACAGGACAGTGCAAGAAGAAAAGATCTATCTAAATACAGTATATTTTCCAAAATATTCCTGGAGTTATTGGAAGCTCCTTGAAAACACCCCTTGTCTTTTCCAGTAGTAGATGGACCACAAGAGAGGCAGCCCTTGTGAAACCAACTTATATTCTAATATATTCCGACAGTGGATCTGTTATATCTGTTGTATTGCTGGGCAGAAAATGGAAAGACAGTGAGCACTCCTTTCACTTTTTTTCCCCTTCATGCTCAAAACCATCTCCCACACCTCGAATCTCCTACTGACCATGACCTATGGGTCAAGTTGCAGTCCCTCAGCCCCAGCTAGCAGGAGGTGGCTGGGTTGCTCCTTTAGCAGCCCGTGCTGGTAGTAGCACACCCCTGCTCGCCCTGCGGGGCTCCTTACAGAGCGACTCGAGCTGCTCTGGCCTCTCTCCGACGACTCGGTTTGTCATTTCTGTCAGTCTGTGGCACGTACACACACATGCACAGCAGCTGCCAGTAGCCTCAGGGGGCTGGGATCCTCTTTTCTTTGAGCTCAGCTCTCCTGCACACCGGCTGGCTACATTGCAGTCTGTTACCTGCAATAGGCTCTGACCTCTTTCTGAGCATCTTAAAACACCCTGCCGTGGAGTGCCAATGGCACTCAGACATATGCCCTGTTTGCTGGTGTCTCTCCCCTGCTTTCAAATTACCTCTTCAAAGTCCATTTGGTATCAGTGGCTTCGGTTTTTGTTCTTTTTAGAATGGTGATGGTTGTCTTTGATATCACAATTTTAATTTTTTTTACTCTGAAGGAAATAAAGATGCTCTTGTCCGTTTTAGGTACATTTGAATAATCGCTAAAAATAAAATGAAAAAATCAGGGCTGTACTCTGCAAAGTAGTTTTCAATCCCCTGAAGAGTAACATGGCTCTTTCTGACTCCACACAGGCAGACAGGCCTAATTCAGCTGTCTGTTGCATGGTATGTTTAAGTGGTTTTGTAAAACAGTGTTCCCTAAATGTTGACAGTTTAATGGATTTCATTAGTGGCTGCCTATGGGCTGAGGGCTCAAACCTGCCCCCACCAGGGTTAGCTCAGATGAGTTCAGACGTGGCTGTGTGGAGGACCACCCTCATCCTGTCGGAGCTGCTCCAAGGGCTGCATCTGGAGACCTGAAACAAGAGCAGGCATCTTCTGTGCCTCCAAATCCACAGCACAGTGTGGGCCATGGCTGCTGGGTGCATGTAGTCATGTCCTTCTCACTGGGCAGAAATGTCTCCAAGGCTCTGTTACACACCCAAAGACATGTGGGTCTTCTCAGGGTCTCTTTC
The DNA here is from genome assembly GCA_013397245.1 of Thryothorus ludovicianus. Lineage (NCBI taxonomy): Eukaryota > Metazoa > Chordata > Aves > Passeriformes > Certhiidae > Thryothorus > Thryothorus ludovicianus. Next base: position 229,174 of record VZTB01003548.1, read on the forward strand.
CAGGCTGCCATGCAGGTGAACTGTCCTGGGGAATGAAGGAGTGTCTCTATTATGCCAAAACATGCTTGTGCTACGTCCCCTGTGCCTGTGAGACCTGTAGCTGCATAGAACATCTGGGGGCCCTCCAAGTCCAATTTCCATTAGCAAATAACGTTCATGATTTTGTTCCAGTCACTGCCTGTTAAGTTGAATAACATATGAAAGATAGCTTCATCAAGGTAAGTAATAGCTGCATTGAGTCTCTCGCTCTCCACTCTTTGAGGTCAGAGGAAGCTTGACTGCTTTGTCTGGAGTGTGTGTTGGAGGAACACTTTGCAGGGGAAAGCATTAAAACTAACAATATGAAATCTTGGAATAGAATATAATTTTATTCATTTTTCTGAACAAAGCAAAGAAAAATAGAGTCCTAAGAAGCCATGAGTGTAACTGAGAGCCCATTTTAATCAAATCATTGCATGTTAAGCTGTTCCCAAACTGAAGTGAAGAAGACACTCCAAAACTAGCAGAAGTAACATTTTTATGACACATTGAAAATCTAGAGCATGACAATTACCTGTAACAATTACAAATTGAAGGCAAGTCATATAGTTAGAAATTAATTCCAGCATTTATTCCTTGATGTCTAATGATTTCCTCAGATTTCTTTTTTTGGGGGGCAGGTCTGAAAGCCCTTTGTTTAGTGCCTGCCCAGAGATGGCTTCTCCCCTGCCCATCCTGAGAAGAACTGTGTGAGGTACCTGTGTCTGGATTAGGCACTAAGAAAGAACGGTGCAGACTACCCATCGCTTCAGCATTATGAGCATCAGGACTGCAGCTCAGCTGTGCCTCATGGCATACTAGCAATTTCCTTCTTGGGTTTTAGGTCCAGGTCTGTTCCCATGCCCAGTCCAGCTGGATGGTCCTCACAGTTCTCAGACGATTTAGGTCAAGTTCATTCTTGTGTCTCTGCTTGCATGTGAGTGCTGTGCTCCAGAGTAGGGGAGGGAAGGCACCTAAGGGAAAGGCAGCCTCTCCAAGTGCAGCATAGTCTTTGCCTGGCACCTTAATCCTTCCTGCAGCCTTTCTTTGCCTGCTGATGGTGCAGGTGAGGCACTCAAAGAGGTGTTCATTCTTTCTGTAGCCAAGCTGACTATAGAGCTTTTTGGGACTCATTTCATTATTACCTCCATATCTAATGCACTTTTTTTCTCTTTTTGTTCTGCACTAGCAACTTTTTCAGGGCACAGTTTTCTGTTGAAAGTAGGCAAGAGCAGTGAGACATATAAGCAGGTCTTTCATACTCCAGTAGAGGTCAGATACCTACCTACAGTAAAGGAGCTAATTCATTACAGCATGATAGATTATAACAGCTTATTTGGAGCCCTATTATATAAATCACTTAAATGTGTATTTACATAACATTCCTATTAATTACCACAAAGATTGTAATGACTGTGAGCTGTTCTAGTTTATCTTGTAAATATGTATTTAAGCAATTCTGTTGCAGGTAATATTTAATCAATAGACTGTAACAGATCATTAATCATGCCAAACCTTTGTGTAAAAAGTGAAATTCTGCTGGTGGGATGTAGTGGATCCTGTGGAGTACCATATAACATATTACACTACTCATATGAAGACTCTACAGTGCCACCAATGATACATGTTAAAAGCCTTAACGTGGCCTCCTGTATGGTAGGTCTTTGTATTGACACATGGCCACATACTTCTCTTGAGGTAAAGAAGCCAAGAAGTTACTCAGCAGTGTTTCTTTTGCAAGGAGCTGAAAAGACAAACTCTGCAGGAATGCACCTACCATATGTTTTCTTGGCCAAAAAGTTACTGGGTAAAAACCTCAATGTAAAGTGTTTATATGTGTGCCAGGTATCTGTTGTGTCAGAGCACCATACAGGAGTGTTCTGCAGCACCAGTGCACCAATGGCTCTGGAAGAGAAACATTACTCTCATCCTTTGGAAGTGGAGGAAGTCTGGAGAGACAGGCCCTGCAGAACACTCAGGACACAAACATGCAACAGAGGGGTCCCTGCACTATTGCCATCAAGCAGATGACCATCAATTTACTTGAAAGAAGGCAGGTAATGCTGCTGTTTTTGTGGAAACTTAAGATATTATCTGTGAAAGCACGTGTATGTTCAGGAGCCAGTGTTTAAGTAGTAGTATTTTGGTGGTCTTCACTAAACTCTTCATAACACAGGTGCAAAAGATTGAGATCATCATCAGGGACCCATTTTTTAAAATGCACAGAGCAAATAGAAAAGAGAAAGTAAAAACCTAAAGCACTTTAAAGAGCGCCAGTAAAAGTCTTAAGGGTTTTGTTTCCTTCATACAGTACAGAAGAGAAGTCATGTCATCAGAAAGTAGAGAACTTGAGAACAAAATTTTGCTTACTCTACCTGTGCCAGAAGCCCAACTTGATTTTAAACAGACTGCTTGGGAGAGGGAGGTGAGCAGGATTTTCTGCAGAACTGAATTATCAAGTATTGTAACTGCGCTACTGCGAATCCACATGGTGTAGTGCATGCATGCTTGCCAAGCTGTCCTGGGAAGCTGGCCTCGAGCTCTAGCTGAGGTCATAGCTGACAGCTAAGAGCCAAATTGTGGCCACGTGAGTCGGTCACTGGCATCATGCGGGACTACTGCACAGTTAAGGTGCACCTTGTTGGTGCCCAGACTGGAAAGGCAATCCTAGAAACTCTTTGTCCTGTGTCATGAGCGTGCCTTGAAGTTTGTGTTGGACAACAGGAGGATTCATGGCTGAAATAGTAAGAAAGTCTTAGTTCAAGGCCATAACACATTGGCAAAGCTTTACAGGAAGTTTGTGCATCTCTGTCTCTGGCCGACTCCACCAATCTCTTGTTTTCATAAACACTAAATTAACTCAATTTTTTAAAAGGCTTTTATTAATGGTTCCTTAAGAGGTTTTGCAATCTGTAGTCTAATGCAAGCTTTGGTTAACTTAAAAAAAATTCTCTGCAATAATAGTTCTCCTGTATAATAACTAATCAATATATGCTAATCGTTTGCCAAATATATTTCTTACAGAGAAATGGTTATGAAGTTAGGTGACTGCCAAAAAGAAACAAAAAAACCCTAACAAGCAGATAAAAAAACCTCCCTACCTTCAAAAGCCTTCTTTAATTCCTTAGCCAGTAGGTATTTGTATCTGTAAAAGATTAACCAGTTTTTTACTTTTGAAAATTAGTATAGAAATTTTATTAGCTGGCATGAATATTCAATTCAAATGATTTTTTTACAACTAAGTTATAAACCTGTAGGAAACATGGGAGGCCAACTCAACCCTGAATATAGTGGTGAAGCTGAGTGCTGCTGTAATAAAGTAATCTATTAAAAGGTTATCTTTCATATAAGATTGCTTTCCCTAAGCACCTAAGTATATTAACAACATCAGAAATGCACTTGTAATTATACACACCTCAGAAAAGATTTTAAATTGCTTTCTTTGTCCACACTTATAAAAACATCTCAGTCACTCTGTGATCTTATTTTACCTATGCACCTTAAACCTTGTAAAAGCAAAATGGAAGAAGCAATCAGCCATCAGAGAATTGCTTATAGGTGAACTTTGGCCATCTCTAGTGGCATTAATTTTGCTCTCTGTGAACTGCACTTGACACCCTTGTAAGGTCTGGAGAATTCTTTCCATCTCTGACTGGCCTACATGACAATTTGCTACTAATTTGTGCATCGAAGATGATGCACTGGGAAAAAATGTAGTTAATTTAGTCTCTGAAGAACAGCTTTATGCCTAAATCCTGCAACTTTCTGGGAAAGACTGCTCTTTACCTTTTCAGTCAGTGCCAGTGAAATCAGCAGTGTGCTTGCATGACTGGGAATGGAAGGAGTGGGTACAGCAGCAAGGCAGGAAACATGCTGCTTTAACTACACCAACTTCATTCCTGTTTGAACTCCAGCTGCCTTTTTCCTGATCACTGACCATACTAATGAACCTAAATGCCCTAGAACACTGTTGCTGTCATCTTTCCATATACTGCAGGAATATATGGTATATAACACAGTAAGAAACATATATAAGATAGTCTATAAGCTACTTGCTTCTTATGTGGTATTTGGTTTCTGGACCAGATACCAAGATCAGCAAAATAGTTTCTGTCAATCCCATACAAAAGCACAATGGCTTGAACAACCCTGGGATTTTTAGACAAAAAGGTGGTAGGAGTACTGTTAAAAAGTTGCTCTGGCTCTTTGCCTTGTTAGAGATCTGATTTTGCTTTCCTACTCAGACAAAAATACCTTTGATTTTAAGCCCTTGTAGAAATTCCTTTTGAAAATTTTCAGCTGACTCCACTTGGCAGCTAGGTTTACGAAGGAACGTTTTTATCTGTCTCCAGTCTTCTGGGGCTACTGGTTATTTGGTGAAGAGCATTTGAGCTAATGGAGCTCACTTGAATTCCCCTTAGGAATAAGATTCTTTCCTGAATAAGGACTGTGGGATCAGTTATTAGCTGTTCTGCTGAATAAACTGAATACCCATGGAGCTTTTTAGCTTCTCCTTTGTGAAACCCATGGCTTTTAGAAAGGTCTGTGATGGTTCTGGTGATTTTTATTGTGATAATACTCCTAAATGCTCAGGCACAGCTGAGAGCAGTACTAATATTCACCACATGCTACCTACAAAATTGCTGTGGTGGAAGCATGGGGTCCTTGCCCTGAGCACTTCATGGTGTCAGGGTTTTCAAGATGATTCGTTGCAGAGTTCTACTTGCTGGATTTTATTTCTAAAATCATCTTATTTCCAAATGTTAATTCTCACAATGGAATATCAGTTATAAATGCATATGTTACTGAGGTATTTTGTCATACTTAAGAGGACTTCATAGCATCTCCCTTGGCAATTTGATTAAATGGAAGTATTAGTTTCCTCCTCTGGAAGGGAGAAAGCTGTGTAGTTTGGGTCTAGCTGTAGCAAACTGATGAAAAACTTGTATAGATCTTAATGGAAAAATCCGGCCGATTTAAAAGGAAAATGTCATGTCCACCACACAACCCTCTGGGATGATTCAAAACCAGATGAGAAGAGACTAGCATAATTTAATACCTCTGTATTTTAGGAGCTATTTCTTAAAAGCTGAATATTGTCTTTTCTGTGCAATTTTTTCCAGTGTTGAGTCAAAAAGACCTATTTATAATACTTTTGGGTTTAACACTTCCCAGATCAAGGTTGGATGCAAGAGTGAGGCAAGAAGAAAGGTTATGGGGAATCTGTTGCAATGGTGTATTCCTCTGTTGTATCACAGACAGGAAGCATGATCATGCACAAAGCATTTCTGGGGTGGAAAACGTGTCTCCTGAGCTCTCTCCACTCCCAGAAGCTGGGTGGAAAAAATGCATTTTCAATGTTAAGGGAAGTGGATGTGGTGGATTCTCTATCATTAGTTGTTTAGGTCAAGACTTGCTGTAGTCAAGCCACACCTGTATGGTAAGTTATAAGGATAAGATGGTCAGTGTGGTCCTTTTCTAGCCTTCATGGTACAGGAAAATCCTGCAAACCATTTGCATAGAACAGTGTCAGCAGGTATGCTTTCATTTCTTAAGGCATTGTGTAAATTGTATAAAATCATACGCTGACTTAGAAATGATGAAAGTATTAGGCCCGTCTTCTACTGTGCTGATACAATGGAGGAATTAATTTTAAAAAAAGTAATTCTGGTAAGTAAGCTGAAAGAGCACTAGAAAGTGCCTGCTATTTCAGAGAGCACAGAAAAGTCACTAATTGCTCTAAACTAACTTCAGTGAAGTGCAGAGCAAGGGTACAGATAACACAAAAATGTATTAGTTGCTTTTGTTGCAATATAAAAGACTGCAGCAAGGGATTAGGTTTTTTCTGTTCAGCAAAGGAGGGGACTGTTTCTCACACACTCCACTTCTTTTGCTATAGTTCAAAAATCTCAAGATACAGCGATTTGGCAGTGTCAGCAGTGTAGTTTGACATCACACAGAGTGGCACAGCACTGCCCCACAGAATGGTGTCCCAACGCCCTTTCAAGGCTGCCGCTTGCGAGCACGATGTACGCTGAGAACATTTTTATGGGAACATTCAGGCAAACAAACACAGATGGCTGCAATTGCCCTCCCCCCTCCCCTTCCCTGGTGGGCAATCAGCACTAGTATTGAATTACATAATTATTGGGGGTAATACTATATTATCAGGTCAGGCAAGTTCTCTTCGTGAAGGTTCACCTGGTAAGTACTGCATGGTGATAGATGAGTTTTGTGTTACTTCACATTACTTGGGACTGGCGCCAACCAAATCACCTCCTGACTTGTGTACCAGGTAGTCAGTCACACCCAGGCTATCTAAAGCTGTGCTTGCCCGGGCCAGTCCTCTATGAAAACAGCTGGGAATCATGCCATATCAGTCGTGTTCCCGCGGAAAGGCAGATGAAAGCGGCTAGCGAAGTTCAGCCGCGCTTCGGGTACGCGGTGATACTTTGGCACTGGCCGGGAAAAAAGAGTGAGGGCCGGGAGGAGGCTGGGAGGCGAGCGGGCGAGCCTGCAGAGCAGCCGCGGTCACAGCGCAGCGGTGGCGGCTTTCAGCTGGGGCAGGGGAGGAATGTGGGATGGTTCCCACAGCATCTCCCGGCTTCGGAAACCTCCCCCCTTCCAGCGCCGCCAGTGCGCCGCGCTGGCTCCGAGGGTACGGTCGGATGTTTGCTTGAGAAACAGCTGTGGTGGTTTAACAAGTTACTGCTTGATCAGCTATTTGTTCCTGCTCCCCTCTGCTGAGGTGCAGTAACCGAATCCGTGGGCTCTTTCAGGCTGCTGCAGGGTGGAGGGAAACAGGCTTTGCTTCAAGTGTCTGCAGGTACGGGCAGCTGCCGTGTCTGAGTCGTGGGGGCAGAGATAAAGAGTTAAGGGGTAGCAACTTTTTAAGCAGAGACAGCTGTCTCCTAAACGAATGTCTGTCTGTGCCATAAAAGACACTCAACACCATTAAACATTGGGCTGTCAGCAATAATTACAGAATGTGTTCACACTGTTTAAAAAAGCAAAAACTACAGAGAGGAAGAGAAGTGACATGAAAATTCAAATGTGAAGAAACTAAATAACTACACTTGGAAAAATAAAGTGTTGCTTATGTGACTAGAGAGTGTTGTTTCAAAAAACCACAACTCCAGAGCAAATTTTGCCGGTGAAGCTTTCATCTAGGAAGTGGAAGCAATGAAGAGAAAAAATGCTTGGCCGTTTTGCATTTTGCCGCTTTCTTGGTCTTGAAAGGTAGGCAATCTCCACTGTAGTTTTGTAATGCTGATAGTTTCATATACATGAATGTAAATATGGCCTCACCTGTCCATTTCACATATTAGAAATTGCAAGGCACATCTGGACAGTGGAAGCTAAAGAGTCTGAGTCCATCAGTGTATCTTCTAGTCAATGAGGGAACACCTGCCATAGAGGAGTCACACTTTACGTGTGTTTTTTATACCTATGGTCATCCCAAATAATGTCTCCAAGGGCTCCCAGTCAAAATAAATGTGAGTTCTTGAGTGGTTTGTGTTAGGTGTTTGCTTTCACTGCAAAGTCATCTCTGACTTTCTTCATCCTTGTCATTTTTCCCGGACTGTGTAAGTGCATCAATGGGAAGGTGTAATTGTAAGGCACTTGCAGTGGACGCAGGAGGGGCTGTAGTGCTGCAAATGTATACTGTTTAAATGATTAGATTTAAAACTGCTTCTCTCTCTCCAGAAAGATTTCTAATGTTCTACAGCATTCTAGTTCAGATAATAGTAAAAAAATCTCCCACATTCCCAAATGTGTGCAAAATATTATTGAAGGGCTATTCCTATCCTTTGGTTTGCTTGCTTAAGTAGAAGCACTTAGAAACACATTTTGAGCATTGAATTCTTGTGTTTCTGTCAACCTTTTGTGGAGCCATTTGGAATCATCTGTGGCTGTGCATCTTGCCCAGCACCCTGGTGTTGGCACCTCTGTCACTGGCTGACACATTCCAGCTGGTTTTTAACACATTCACATGCACTTCAAGCAGACAACAGATATTCACTTTGGCTGCACTGTGCCAGGTGCCAGCACCAGGTATCCACTCTCTCTATACAGAACACACCTGGAGCAGAGCAGCCATGCATTGGCAGGACTGACAGTGCAAGCTGTTACAAATGCTTCTGGCATTAAACCCTATGTGGGTACCCGCCTATGCCTGCCAGTGCCCTGCAGCCTCACATCATATCTTGCAAATAGTGTGCAGACTTTCTGAAGACTCTCTCAGAAGGGCTCTTGGCTTCTCCTATGTGCAGCAGCAAGGATTTGGGAGCAATTTCTTACTGCTCTTTGGAGCAGGATGTCTTCACTGGGCAATACGACTGACGGTGTCATGCAAATAGTCTAGAAAGTGGTAAATCAGGTCACTAACCCATTTATAAAATGAATACATTACACAGGGAGCTGAACAAAACTTGGCAGCTCTGTCTATATCCCCTTTGCACCTGAAGAACTGCTGAGTGACAAAGTAAGCAACCTTGACTCTGCCCTTAGTGGGATACAATGGCCATGGTCTTCACCAGAACGTGCAGTGCAAGCCTTGCTTAGTAAGTTAGCACTTGTGAATTTTTGTGTATGGGATGTCTAGCTGCAGGAAGATTTTACTTTATGGAAGTGGAGCATCACGTAGAAGTAGGTTGATCTTCCTGACCTAATAACACAGGTCCTGAAACTGAGGGTTATGTAGGGGTCAGTCCTCCTGGTAGTTCCTGCCAGAACAGAGAGGTACAAGAGGTAAAATCTGTTATTAATTCTCAAGTATTTCATCTGCTTTCTTCTGTGTTAATGCATTACAGAAAAACCCATATTTTGCAAACGCCATCATCATTTGCTTGTGCAGGGAGGCTGGTTAAAATGTGGGCCTGGAAAAGCACAATACCCTTTTAGTGCTTGGTAGGCTCCTCTGCTAGCACTGACGGTAAAGGATATGGCTTTCCTGCTGACTTCAGCGAGAGGTAGTGCTGTTGGAACAGTTTTCCCTGGCTGTGCTTTAGTCATATGCATTTCCACATGCGGCAGGGTTAAAAGATTCACTACCCTTCCTGACTCTGCTTCCCCCCAGTGTTTGAGAGGAGTGGTGGGGGGCAGCAAGAGAAAAAGGAAGACATTAATACACTATGAAAAGCTGAAACCAAAAGGCCAGCCCATGCTGCATGTTCCCACTTCTCGGCAACTGTGAGTCACACGCGTTAAACACATTTGTGCGCCGGTTGTGTGAGTTGTCCCTAGAATGCTTCAAACTTTTTATAGCTGCTCCCACTTGCTGCAGTGTCACCTGCTGGTGAGATCAAAGCACTCAATAGCACGCTCCCCCGCTCCATGCTCAACAAAGTCACCGGAGCCCTTGAAAACTCCTACAGATGTTTCCTCTCTGAAGACAAAAGGATATTTTTCTCCCCTCCCTTCCTCCTTCACACCAAAGAACAAATCCTATGCCTGGCTGAGTTTGTACCACCTCAGATTAATTGGCAGTAATGCAAATGTTCGTGGCTGTGTGTGGGATGTTGCTGAGAGCATAATGGGTGTCGTATTTGCTTGCATGTGGTTACTCCACTTCAGCTGTGTAATTCATTGCTTTATAAAGTGCCTTACAATGCGCTACAGCACAGGAAGCTAATCATATGCTGTAGCAGACAATACAGCTGAGATTCAGAGTTACTGCAGGTCTCCTAAGGCCTGTGCCCTGAAGTCCCCAGTCCTTTTTCATCAAAAGTCCCCCTCGAGTGAGTGTCTATTTTGCCACCTGGAACAAACTGTTAGAACTGCCAGAATGTCTGGAGCTTTTCTGCTGGCTCCTCATGGGATTCCCTTTCATTCCTTTTCAGTCTAATTCCTCTTCCCTTCACTCCCACCCTGAGTTTCTCTCCCTCATTTTTAGGCATCTTATTGGCAGTGTAATCCAGGCATAGCAGTATGAAGGTTGTACAAGAGTTTCCATTCTAAGGGGGTTATTTTGAGTTGCTTATGTTTTTGGCTGCAATTTTAAGCATTTGATATCAAGCCCAGAAGCAATTTTTTAATTGGAAAGTGTAAGCTGAGATAGGTACAAGAACAAAGATCTCTTAAAAAACAATAATTCCAACTGTGTAATTTTAACAGTTCTCATAGATGTGGGGATGCATTTGTGTTTGGTTCTGCAGTATCTTTCACCTTTATTCCCTTGTATAACTATAGTCACAGGGTTCCTTTTTTGAATGCGGACTCTGCTCTCTAGGTACCAAGCTATGCTGCTATCAAGCTCTTGTCTCTAGCTTCCTCTAGAGAGGAAATCTCTCTCTCTCTCTCTCTCTCACTCTCTCTTTGACCAATAAAGCATGGATGAAGAAAGGTGAGCTCCTCTGCTAGACAGTGACAGTTGAAAAGCCAGCATAGAAGGAAGAAGTGAATTTGCCCAGTTGGTTGCACAAGATTTTGCCTTGGTCTAGTTTGCTGGCCTAGCAGAAGCTGAACCATGTAGAAGATCATAATTTAATTTATTTTCTAAAAATGCACAAAATTCTATTAGAAACCCTACATGACAAGACTATCAAATTGCAAACACTCAAAGGCTAAGGAAATGACAAAATTGAGCTTGCCTACCCAGCCTTAATTCTGTTTCCTCGCTTGTATAGTTACAATAAAGTTTAATTAGATTGTCGCATATTATTTTGGGGAGCTGCTGGAGCTGGTCTCCCGCCTCATTCATTTTGCATGCTAATGCAGTGCTAGGCAGTTTTTCTTGAAACACTAAGGGCTGGAGTTTCTCACTTACTGCAGGGGCTGTATGATGTGTCATAATTAAGATTGGTGTTCATAGAAGGCAGGAGCTGTGAATGCAGAATGATAATGAAGAGTTTGGATAGTGACAGAGTAACCACTTACTCCTTCACCCTGCCAGCCACCCACTGCTATTCCAGTCCCTCCTGTCCACAGCTGAGGCCACCAAACTGATACTCCCATACGGGCCGCCTCCCTAGCAAACTTACATGTTCCCATGCTCCAGTTTCCTGGGAACCACTCAGGAGAAGATGTCAGGATCTTGTGTGCCCTAATTCAGAGACCAATCCTGAGGGACATACTGACCCTCTTACGTGTCCTGTGGTAAATTACTGCTGTGGGAATGACAACGGCTCCACATCTCACTGGGTCTTTTGCCTTAAGAATTAGAATCTTGCTGTGTGGTTATTCATAGAGAAGTTTCTTCATAGATAAACACTCTAAGGACAAGTCTTCTCTTCATTCTCAGGCAGTGGTAAATGTGAAAATCAGTTTCATGCAGTAGAGTTAATTCATATTCAGGCAGTCATTACTGTTCCTAACAAATGAAAGGTTTGTGATCATTTATTTGAGGGGTCAGCTATCTGTCTTCCCTGTTTGTATTTAAGGGTGGCCATTCCACTTCTGATAAAGATTGTGTATTTCCCCCTAGATGTTTTTCTGTTTATTTCTGATTGATTGTAAGTGCTGGACTGAGTTTTCTTTTTAGCTACAAATGCTAGTCTTTGATATGCATGACAGTAGAACTTTAGTATAATAACAAAAGGCAGTCTCTGCTCCTGTAATTTCACTTGCCTCTTTCCCATGTTCTTCTGCAACTGTAGAAAAATGCTGAATAGCTTTAGTATTTCATCTTCAGCAGGCTAGGAAATATAGCCAAGGACACTGAGCCACACTGAAATGAGAAAAGGCTCCCAGAGCACTGAGAAATGTTCCTGTTCTTTTAGGTTCAACCAGCCCTTTTCTGTTTGTTGCTTCAACTTATGTAAATTATTAGAGTTCAAGTAGATTTAATATTTATCATCCAAGACAGGAAGGGTCAGCCCTCCTTTCTTCTATATTCCCTCTACTGGAAAAGTGTAATTTCAGTAAAATGTCAGCATTTGTGATTTAAATACATTTCAGTAAGAAGACTTGCAAATTGTTATTTCTGTTGTCCCTCCCCCGAAAGTGTATCTAATATTTTTCTCTCTAAAATTGTAGGATCTAAGGAGTAAAGCAAGATGACTACAGTTGCTACATAACAAGACTTAAAATCTGTTTCATTTCTAAAAGCTCTTAAGGTTCTTCAGAGTCTTTTGACAAATTGCTGAATAAAGTATATCACATTAGTAACGGTGACCTCTGAGTGTCCAGCAGGATCCCTCCATGTGATCTCCATTTTAAGGTGAGATGTCTAGGTGAAATAATTTACTTCTTCATTATTATTTGGAGATGTCGCTGTTTGCACCAAAAAGATGTGTACACCCCATTGTACCACACATTCAGCATCCTGAATTCCCATGATCTCTCCTTATTGCAGGAATAAATAAGCACAATTAGGAACTTGTAAAGCTAGGTGTGATGTCAATATAAGAGCCAATCTTAACCCTTGATTTGCTTCCAAAAAACCAAATCTTGGACTATTCTGGGACACGATGGATTGTCATGCTAACATTTTCTGGTAGCAATATCAGTTCCTATGTAATAGAGACTTTCATTAGAGAACTCCCCATGCAGATACATGGTAGTTACAGATATTGCAGTCTTCACGGAATAGGTGCAGCACTACTCTACCAGTTGTCAATTAATGTTTTGAAAAGCAATTCTCTGCTATTCCACTCATTTTTCAGGCCTCATCTCTTCAGAATCATGAGGCACTTGATTTCCTTCATCAGGTTTTAGAATATGTAGGGTGTTCTGGATACCCATGCATCCATCCACAGCTTTTTGATGACATCCTTTGTCTGCTCTCATATGCGTTTTTTGTGCAGGCTTTGTCCTGCTGTTCATTCCTCTTAAACTTGGAATCACAGAGGACTGCAGAACCTTTCTTGACCACCTTTCCTCATTCTTGCTTTCTCATAGGTTAGTCCCAGATGGACAGGTTCTCTAGGGCTCTTCATTTATACTCACTCTGGGACAGCAGAACTTCATCCTTCAGTACCTAAAGGGGGTCTACAAGACAGCTGGTGAGATATTTTTTTACAAGAGCATGTAGTGATATGACAAGGGGGAATGGCTTTAAACTGAAAGAGGTCAGGTTTAGATTAGGTGTTAGGAAGAAATTCTTTACTGTCTTCCTCACATTCACTTAAAACAACACATTAGGGCCTTATTAAAAAGAAAAAAAAATTATTAGTTCCCTCACTGTTTTTTTTAAATTTTCTGAATTCTTCTGTATTTTTATTTTGCTTGGACAGTTCAGCTGCTCTCAGCCATCTCACTCTCAGTTTGGAGCCCCTCTCTGCTTCTCCCACGAAGGTCCGTTGCTGTTGTGTTTTTGTTTCCAGGTCTGTAGAGGAAGCCATTACCTTAAAATACAAACAAAGCAGATGTTTTCCTTTGCTAGAGCTCATGCTGTAAGGAAACTCCAGAGAATGCAAAGAAATAAGTATGACTGTATGTGTGCATTTGTCCGTCTGTCATCAGTCACAGCCTGCTGAGGGAAGGCTGTGCGTGAGGGAGAACTGGCTGCACTCAGTGCCACAGCTGGGCTGGCCAACTTGTGCCTGCAGGGGCAGCACAAGGGAAAGAATTAAAATCAATTGCAGGCAACATCTTATACTTCCTTTTTAACCCAGCTGCAACTAGGGGAGCTGGGGAAGGGAGCCAATGAGTGGAGTGAGGATATGCACACAAACAACTGCAGGGTGCAGGAGGGAACAGTGTTTGGAAAGGGGAGGCTTTAGTTAAGGGTTGAGGAAAGCAGCAAAAGGTTATAGTTTTATTCCTGGTTGGAGTTGGAGATTGAGAACACTGCTATAATGATCAATGGAGAAGAGCAGTGTTCTGTCTCTTCCTAAGTGTTGTTTGGAGAAAGTGAAGGGGATGCAGAGAGGCACCGCATGATGGGGAGGAGGCACTGGTAGTAGGAGAAGAGCTGGGAAGGACGTGATCCTTTGAGGCAGCTGAAGATGAGCTGTTTTGCAAGCTGACTGCTCTAGTACAGTGAGACAGAGGGAAGAGTTGTCAGCAGTTGATGTACATGGGTCATTCAAAAACTTGATTGTACTCTTCATTTTGTTTATCAGTACAAGTGGTCCAAAGCTCTGCTTTCTAAAGACTGCACTCATTTGAGCTGATAAAAAAAGAAAGAATAAAACTAGTCATATGAAGACTTTGAGTTGCAATGCATCTATCCAATGGCTAAAAAAATGTACTTCAAATTATAGCAATGAATTTATGAAGAGCATGCAGTTTATGGTTACAAAAGGGCAGTTCCCCTTTCTCCCCTTTCATTTTTCCCTTAAAATCTTGTGATCATTAATAATCATTAATAATGATCATAATGTGATCATTATGGATATCTGTTAAATAAAGGGCAACCCTTTGCTTATTACTGGCTGGGGAATATGGCCATTCCACCTGAGGAGCCATTAGGTGTGTACTGTTCTTGTAGCAGCAAATGCAAAATGTTACTGTGACTGCAAATTATCTGTTATCACCAAACACTTAACAAGTTTCCATGTTGGGCTTCAGTGTCCTCCAGGGCCAGGTAATTTTTCCACTAAACTATGTGTGCAGGGCTGGGTAGACAGTGGAAGTTTGCACAGCTTGTGTAGTGGTTAAAACACCCTCCCCCCCCCCCC
>VZTB01003548.1:243795-349792 GCA_013397245.1 Thryothorus ludovicianus
CCCTCCTCAAAATACAATGTGTTTAATTCACTCATTAGATGATGTTGATGTGTGTAAGCACAGACTCTAAAAGTCTTGTAGGTTAGGTGTTATGCATATCTGACCTGAGAAGTTAACCAAAGTTCAGAGTACTGCTGCTCTTTTGCTAGAAGAGATGGATGAGGCGATCAGGTGGTCTGAGTGAAATCTTGTATTATGATAAAGAATGCATGAGGAACTGCTCCCTTGAACCCATGGGGAATCTGACAGAAGATAATCTCTTTACACACAGGGTCAAGTCTCTCTGCCCCAGCCCCTGCTCATCCAGATACTTATTCTTCCCCATTTTGTCACAATAGTGACAAGGTCTTTTTTTTTGTCTTCTTCCTCTGCTTTTCTGGTCTGTCTGTTTCTGTCACGCACAAACCCTCACAATATAATTGCCTGTAAAACCTCTCTGTCCACATGTGTCTTTGTTTTGGGAGATGGCACGTAGTTATGTTTGGGGTGGAGATCATTATTGTTTCAAACATCTGGCTTCATAAAGAATCTTAATGGCTTTTCTGAATTTATTCTGAATGAAAGGATGAAATGTTACGCCCATCATCTTCCACTAGCTTTTATCCAGCTCGTAGCAAAAAAGTGACTGGAAGCCACATAACCTGTCAGGCTGCTTATTAAAGATGTCAGAAGTGGACTTCAACCCCCCTACTTGAAGGGGGACGTGTGTTGACTGACCTATACAGAAACTTTTGTAGCTGTGTTGGAAAGGCAAAGTGCAAGAAATTTCTTGTCTTTCAAAAAGGAATATACTGCTTAAATGGAGGAGCAAAGGGACATTTCCCTCAAGGCAATGGCAAGGATTTCCCTGAAAGGGATGTGTTGCTGTGACCTTGATTGCACCCCTCCCTGACAGCTGGCTGTGGATGCAGGGCTTATAGAAAGTGGTCAGTGCCATTCCTCCAGATCCACAGAGGTTTCAGGCAGGATCATAGCTCATGGTGGCTTGACCTCTCCCTGTGCACCATGGGGTCATGTGTAAATCAAATCCTTTGCCCTGACAGGTGATGACTTTGTGTGGTGGGAATCAATATATGTCCTGGAAGAGCAACTTTGAAATAAATATCTCTTTAATGTGTGTGCAGATGGGGAATTATATCATGTAAATGCTAATTTACACACAATGGAGACACAAGTGAGTAGTTAGTTCATCCCCTGACACCAGAGGAGAGTCCTGGATAAAAAGTGCATGAGCCATTAAAAAGATATAATACTTAACCTTAGCTGGTGATGCATGTGAGAATGACACCATTACTGCTTTGGTGGTGGTGGAAGAACAAGATGATCAGTGGTGCTTCTGAAGGTTTGTGATACCGTGCTAACTGGGTGTGAGTGTCAAGGACCTTGTACCTTTGCCATAGGAGCCCTTTTATTGGTTGGAAATTAAAGAATAGGAAACACAGAAAAGTTACTGTGATATATAGTTGACTAAACTGTGATAAAAGATGATCTGTTTGTGGGCTTCCATAGCCCTGCTTCTTATTTCCTTGCTGGGAGACAGTGGCATGCTCTCCTGCAGAGACTTAATTTCTGGTTGTTTGTATGTAGGGTCTTTGTGGTTTCTGGCAAATTATTCCTTCCAAAGTGAGACTGAGCCAGTGGAAGAGAGCTGCTCAGCTACATGCTATAGAAATGCATTTTACATGACATCATACAGCAAGGTTCCTGAAGGGAAACAGGAGAAGTGGGGCTCCATTAATAGGAAAAATGGGTAACAGTATAGTTTTAGAAGCCCCATTATCCCTGGGTCTTACAGAATGTTGTAGAGGGAGGAGTTAGGTAAAATTAGATAGTGTGTTGCAAGGGTTATGGCCATTTCACAAACAGAAGGTTCTCTGAAGAGTTAAGGCACTGTTTTCAAAAACCTTTCTCTATGCTCAGCTCAGTATGTTCTTTAATATTAATGGTTTATTGTCTGGATAGGACTGGAAAGTAAGTATGTGGGAAAATAGAATATTGTCCAGGCTATCAATGAAACACATCAACAACATGGGGTAGTATGGGGTTTGACATAGGCATTGTGTACCCAACCCTCTTTTTCTGTAAAAGTTAAAATTAGTTCCTCTACATCTGCTGTTGAAGGCATGGAAGACTTGAGTTGATCAGTGTTGAGAAAACAGGCTGAAGTCACAATAAATTTAGTGTGGCAACTACACTTGAGGTGAAAAAAATTGTAGCATAAATGATACCTTTATTGCTTCAATGTGAGGGACGAGTACACCACAGTCAAAGAGAATACAGCAGTTTTAACCTCTACACATTGCTGCCCTAAATGTAAATAGGGCATCATCAAGATAGACAACACTTTTGATTTTGTCAACTCACTTGATATAAACATTGATCCAACCATGGCTGATCAAATAACACCCTCCTTCAGACATTTTCTGACATTTTCCTGTGATGTGGACTAACTGGCTGTGTTGTAATTCAGAAGTGAGCTGTTCACTTATGAATGTGCAAGTGTTCATGTGTGTCCCTGCATTGAGCTCTCTGTGCATCAGGTTTATGAATCTTGTGGTCTTCTCAAAAGAATCACCTCATCAGATGGAGCAAATTGAAAAAGCACCCTCAGCTTTGCAATAATTGCTGTGAACATTAGTTTTCCTATTTAGATTAATCTTCGATTGTGTTTTATTTTGTCCATAGTACAACAGAGACAAATTCTGCAATTAAATCAGAATAGTTCATTACAGATGACACTAATAATTGAACAGAGACATTGGAAAATATATTTTCTCCTTTACAACAAGTGTGCATGGTTGTAAGATGGTTATACTGGATATAAAAAGTCACATTGCAGTAAAGGAAGTACATGAATCCATAATCTGGATGATGGGAAAATGTTACTGGCAGGAACAAAGGGCGTTTTACAGTCCCAAGCTCTAATGAGAGATGATAAAGAATAGAAACTGAAAAAGAAGCTTGTAAACCTATGATGGTACTATAGATTTGGCTGAGCTATTAGGCCAAGAGTTACAGGGACATTTCATCTTATGTCTGAATCCCCAAAAAGCTGAGGAATATTTATTAGTTAGTGCTCTTATATCTAAACTTCACCTCAGTATTTCTTTCTGAACCCTTTCCTGGCAATTAATATCTGAGAGCAGGACCACATTAATTTTTCAGTCCAGAAGTATGTGGTACCTTTGTTCTAATACACGTAACTTCCATATTGCTGGAAAGACATGAGGGACAAAGAGACTACCGTAGGGAGGGGAGACAGGATATTTTTATGGTCAAGGGTTAAAATACCTTTCCTGCTAAAGCTAAGATTCAACATACATGCCACATTTACATTAAGAAATAAAACATAGAGTTCTTTCTGCAATTTAAAGTTATCACTTATGCTCTGTCCTTCTATGAACTTTCAGAAATTACCCAACTAATACCCCAGTAAGAAGAAGGAATACCTGTGTATTTTGCTCTAAGTTTGAAGTGCCCACACTACAAAAAAACCACCAAAACCCAAACTAAAACAAAAAACCCACCCACCTACCCAAACAACCAAAAAAAGGCAGGAAGGGATTACATCAGCAAAAATGCTGGTTTGGGTAATATTTTCACAAGTGCCCAGCTGGAATGCCAGAAGCCCAATAACAGCTCCCTGCTTTTGAAGGTGTGATGCTTTGCATCAGTCTGTCCTCAAGGTATTCCACTGATGGGAGCTGCATCTGCACAGTGCAAATGAAGGCCTGTGTGATTTATTTCTTTCCTCCTAATAAGAGCTGCAGCTCTAGATTTACCCACAATTACTTTTTTCCCCCTAAGACACAGAGCTTTTTAATGCACTACTGTGCAAATACTTTCACTGGAAATGTCAGGGGTTTGGAAGCAATTTTGACCTTGGCCACCATTTTGAGGGACATGGGCAAGCCACTTCCCTTGCATTTGTGCAGCTCTCTTTAAAGGATATTGCTGTTACTTGCTGCTCAAAGATGTAATGAGGTGTTAACTTTTGTATACCTGGATAAGTATTTGGAGAGAAAAGGCTTAATGTAAACGTAATTTAAAAATTATTTTTATATTGACCTTCAGAACAACTGAAATATGGTGAATTTTGTATAAACTAAAATGAAAAATCAGAGCAGTAATTCACCGCTATAGCTTTCTGCTGGGTCAGTACTTAGTGAAAAGAAGACTCAGGCATCTTACTATTGTGGACTTGAATTTTAAACAGATTTCAAAAGAAAGTCTGGTGGTAGAATCTTCTGATCTGCTTTATATATTTACCCTTGTGTACAGCTAATTGCGGATTTTGGAATTTCTTTTCCTGACCCAGAGTTTTGCAATGGCAGATCTCACAAGTGCTACACGAAGTTCATGGCTCTTGTTCTGCAGATCAAGCAACATCTTGGCTTTAAATGCAAAGAGTCACTTGGGAATTCAAGGAGTGATGGCTGGGGAGAAAGCTCCTGATTCCCAAATCCCAGAGGAGCTCTACCCAGGAGACTGTTCTGCCCCTCTGAACAGGAATTTGAAGAACTCTCCAATTAGCATATGCCTGAGTCCTGCTTCTTGCTCTTTTTCTACTTTCTTACAAGTGTTAATTTTGCTAACATTGTTCAATGATATCTTAAGAATATCTGCAGCACTGGAAGCATTTTTCCCTTCACTATTTTGTTGTTTTTTTCAAGTATTTGCAATGAGTCCTTCGCTTCCTGAGATAATAGCCTCACTGAGGTCTAGTAGTTCAATTCCTAAATGTTATATCCCTTTTAAATAACACACCAAAAAGAATATGGAATGGCACATATAAAACAATATTTTGGAATATAAAGAAGCTTGCTTGGATTAGTATTCCATAATAACATGATTTTTCCTCTCAAAACCAGTGCTACTTATGTTGTTTCCTGTTTGAAATATCCTGCTTTGCATTTTTTTAAATTTATGAAATAATTGGTTTTGCACAGCAATCTACGGCAAAAGTATTCAGAGACCCTTGTGCATTTCTGCCTGATCTACATTTCCTCTCTCCAAAAGAAAAAGACCTTGGATGTGTTAGATACAGCACTCAACATCCTTCAAAAGACAAACTTAAAAATTAGCTCTGATGTGATATAACTAAAATGCTGATGATTCAAATTTTAGCTTTTCAGGGTTGATGATAGCTGAAATAAACCAGTTACACAACTGGAACTTCTTTCAGGAACACATTTAAGCACATGCTTAAATTTGGGCTTATATGTAAGTTCTGAGATTTTTAATATTTTGATAAATTAGATCTTTGTTTTCCTGGAGGTGTGTATACAAGATATATCACTCAGCAATATAGGTATTTCTCTGAGCACTGTCAGGGCAAAGGGAATGTGAGTTCTAAAGTTTAGGGGGAGAGCCTCTCACTTCCAATTTCTTGAGGTTTTGTCCTAAGCATAACTTTGCTTCAGAGGGTTGCATCCTCTTTACTCTGGCTTTCTCTTTTTTGATTTGGAAGATGTAGCTATCTATTTCCTTAAGTCCTGATTAATGTGGAGAAACATTCTTTTCATGCTCGTAAAAAACAGACGCATCCCAGCCAGGCCCAGAACATATGTGACTGGTTCCATCCTCTTTACAACATATTGCTGTGTGAAATAAGGAACATGCGACAATCATCACTTTCCAGTCTCTGGACTGTGATGCCAGATAGAAGGCACCCATCCATTTTTTTTTTTCTCTCATCCTTTTTATAGTCCTTACTCTCCCATACTGATTAAATTTGAATAGCCATTTTATTGCCAATTCTGTTAGCTATGATCGTGCCTTATTATTCTATTAAATGAAGTTAAATGGCAAGCCCTTTGCTTGCCAGTTGCTGGCTTGCAGGTTGAAATGGTTCACCATTCTCTTTCTTCTATTGTTGTTAATAAATAAGATGTGAAATTCTTTCATTTAATTCATTTCTGATCTCGAGGTTTGATGGTGTTAACATTCTAAGAATCCAGAATGAATTAGTCATTTTGTGGTGCCGAAACTCACTGTGCATAGGAGAGTGCTACTAGTGATGTGAAAATAAGAATACCACAACAAACCAGGCAGTACAATTTTTATGCCTTTTTTTTGGAAGCTTTTTTATTGTTGTTGTTTTAGTATTAGGTGGCATATTGACTGTAAGTGATCATATCCCTGACTGCACAGAATGGACTCAGGTGTTTTCACATGAAAGAATCTCTTTAGAAAAATTCACACTTCTGTTTAATTTTGCTTTTCCCGTTTCTCTTTGTTCAAATGGAACCACACTTTAAAAAGCTTTGGACACACAGCTGGGCAAGCATAAAAACCACACCTGATTTGCATTTGTAATTTACCTTTGTCAATCATATTGTTATTTGAACATGTAGTCGTTCCATTTACATATAAACATATAGAGTTCTGGTTCTGTACCTTTAAAATAAACAGGAACTTTGCCATAAAATCTGGAGAGTATCAGATAAAATCTTGTATGTACAGATTAGACATCCAGATACTCCTGTCTTTTGTGTTCAGTGATCTTGAAAATACAGACTCAATTTGGACACACTGGGCAGCTGGATGCATTATCTAATATTTGTCCCTGAGCAAGCAGTCATTCTCTTACTCCAGGAGAAAGTGTCTAAATCTGGCTCGATGACAAAAAAGAAAGAAAAAAACTTTACCTTTTTTTCTTGGTTCAAACCAGGAATGAATGAATCAATTCAGTAAGCACGTAAAATACCTTGAAAGTTGAGAGATTTTAGGTTTGCACATATACATTACATTATAGGTATGGGATGTGACTTTGAAGAGTCTGTTCTTTATTTCCCTCTCTTTCTTCCTGATTTATTTACTGACTCCCAGGCAAACTTGTTTGCCATGTGGTGCAAATTGAATTGAAACCGCTGAATTTCTCTAACTGCTTAGGGTACCTACTGTCAGAAAATCTGCACAAGTTTTAGAATTAGCAGACACAAAATGTTTATCTCACTTGTTAGCTGTGGTAAAAGCCCACTGACTTTCTGAAATCACAGCAGCGAGCTGTAAATGATGTGTGAAATGAAAAGGCTTTGCTCACCCAGCGAAGACAGAGCAAACATTGAGGAAGCTGTGCCATTGGACTGGGCTTGGTGGAAAGGAGAGAAACAGCTGTGATACAAGAAGAATTAAGCCTGGAATATGCCGGCAAAGACAGGAAATAAATCAAGTTTGATGTAATTTTCCTATGCATGTTTTTTTTTTTTTCTTATCTGTCTTGCTCTGTTTCTTTTTTTGTACAGAGATTGCAAAGCTGAGTGGTTCTGGTTTGTGTGACTTGCATGAAGTTTTAAATTTGAAGTGATCATTGGTTCGTGCATTATGTTCCAGTATGTTCTACTGCATCAGGCATTCTGTTTTGTTTCTATCCATGTCTATGTGTTTTATGGGGAAACAGCTTTAGCAGGGAGTCTGTGATAGAAAACTGACCTGGAAAATGAGTGCCAGTTCAAGGGCAGAATCATCTGTCTTTTCTGCCTTCACCCTTCTGATGATCTGGGAGGGAAAGGGAAGCATGTGGGGGTTAGAAAATGGAATGACACTTAGAGGTTAGACAGAGGCATAGGTTTTAAAGAGTTTACCCTTGCAGAGGAATCAGATGCTGAATCTGTTCTGGCTATCACCACGCTAATGGGAAAAGATGGAGAAAGGGATAAGTTGCGAACCATAGGATCTCCTCACCAGTGGGTGCTAGTGGGTGTCAGCAGGGATCACACATCCCTGGCTCCCCCCAAGTTTAGTCTGTTTCCATACCATCTGCCATCCCTACCCCCCATACTTGTTGGCTTAACCCCATTGAACACATGGCCCTGTGCATACTGGAATGAGTAGACACAGACCATTATGTGACTGCTGGGTTTGAACACTGAATCAGGGGAATATGAACATATAACTTGGGTGGTAGCTGGGGATTGATGTTGTGTAGGTGTGCTAGCACAGCTTCTGGATGGGATCTAGCTTGCACTGTCCAGATCCAAGTGTGACGAGAGCAGGTGTGTGGTTGTCTGCCCATGTAAGTCTACTTTAAATACTGCATTGCCATGCAGTATTAGATTTAAACCCCATTGTGCAAAGATGCTAAATAGCTATCCCTGTCCCAGGATCCAGGCTTTGAATTAGAGCTTTTTGTTGTAACAACTTGTATTTCCAAAAAGCCAAGACGCTTTGTTGCGACAGTTCTGAACAGTACAGTTTACAATTTTTTTTTGCTGTATTTTGGCTTGTTACTGTAAAATACTGTGACAGATGGAGCATCATCTGTCAACCATTCCTATCTGACACAGAGTAGAAATTATTGCTGTGATGAAATTATTGATCTTGTATCTTCACATTTAGGAGCAAGGAGGATCTTATACTCAACTGAATAAAATCAAAAGCAGTTTAGTTTAGGATCCAAGAGGGATTTTACTCTAGGAAGACCCTTAGTGACTGGAGGTGGAAAAGATTTTAGTCTTGGCAGACATAGCTACATAAAAGCTAATTTCTCATAGCTGTCTTATTGCTTTCTATGATATGTCAACACTAGTATGGAACACTAGCATGAATTTATCCATGAACCTTTCATGTGTTCAGGCAAATAAGAACCAAGGAAAATTCAGATTTTTTTTTGTTGTGTGTGTGTATGTGTGTGTTTAGTGCATTCTCTTAGCTGGGAGCCATCACACTTCTCTGTGTAAGATCTAAGAGCTAGGGGAGGGCTTAACTAGCCAGACTTGCAGTTAGGAGAACCTTGGGAGACAAAGGCATTGTGAAAAACAATTAACAAAAGGTATTTGGTTTTCCAAGAGTTGAGTGGCACGTATATGGACGTGGCACTAATGCGGCAGTAATTATAGTGTTAATGCCATCTTATTAGTTCTTAAACTCAAGATGCCTTCTCATCTTAATGACCAGTGGCTTTTATCACTGATTTGCTAGATCATTTGCTAATACTCTTGATTTAAGCTGTTATGCTGGAGAAACAAGGAAGGGCTAAGATGAAACGATAAGAAGGAAAGAAATTTGAGGATGTGGCTCTTATAAGTGATGGTCCTTGTGCCTAAATGTGCCTCCTTAGATTGACTCTAATACTGGAGAAGAAAGCTTATCTGCATACAGGCGAATGCAGCCAACATCAGACAGCAGGTAAAATGTCTGTTGGTACTATCCTGAAACTGTCAGGAACTGAGTGGGAAGTCTGTTCTCCATGATTTTTTGTTCCATTAAAGCTACTCTACCTAGTACTTGTAAGTGACAATTCTTATCCCTTCAGCAAATAGTGATGGGTTTGTTGCTTCTTGAGATTATCCCCAAAGAAATATACCAGCTGAACATCTTCATCCTTGAGCTAAAGTGCCTGTAAACTTAGATCTGAAAATCTTAACATCATGGATTTCTTATGGCATTTCTTAATATGGTATCTTGATGTGCCAGAAAAACAAATAGATAGTTCATTTTTCTCTGGTTCTTGTTTAAACTAGAGGACATAGACTTTTTACTTTGTCCTGAAAAACAGTCCAGCCACACTTGTGGATAGTGGTTTGGATTGGTCCTTATATTTTTCTGAAACTGCCTGTCCATTCCCAACAGTGAAAGGGAATCACTGTTCATTAGGTGATTAAGAAAAGTTTAGAGTGGCTTGCAGCAGCACAGAGGTGGATTTTCCTGCCAGAGAGTCTATTAGTAAATGCTTTTATGGGACTCTTCACTCTTCCAGAATGAGTAAGTTGTGCATTCACAGTCTTGCAAAGCAATCATCTGTGAATTGTACGTGAAGAAATGTAGGGGAGGCATGTGTGGTGTGTGTTCCAATGGGACTATTCCCTAGCCACCACTTGCTTCGGAAATTGTATTAAAAAGTACAATTGTTGGTCATTAGGGTTAGCCTTGCAAAGCAGGCATGACAGCATTAGCAGGAAATGCTTCCTTGATTTCAATTATAATGCATAAATTATACTCTTCTTCTGTCTTATCCGTGCAACATTCAACAACAGCATTTTCATCTCAGTCTGGGGAATAGAATTTTGCACATGGTATAACTTCCATTGCCTTAAATACGGCCTCCCCAATTTTATCACTGAGCACTCAAAATCTTCATTATTACAGTTCAGCCAGCAGAAATTAGTTGTATTTAGATCCCAGTAGGCCATAGGATGCATGCAGCTTTGAGATTTGGCTTCCATTTAGCCTTGGGAAGCAGTCTTAAAGCTTGACAATTGAATTACAAGAAGTTCTTGTATCCCTCTGCCAACAGTAGAGTAAAAACCAGAGCTGTCCTGGGGTGTGAGAAGCAGGGAAGGGGAAAGATGGGACTAATCATTCCTTCCAATAAGACTGAAGTATCTATGGGAAAATCCAGTTCCTCTGATTTGCTTTTATCTGGCAAAACCCTTGTATGAAAAAGTGGTTGAGATAATTACACAGTGGAGGTCACTTTGTTATTTACAGTGGTTTATTCATGAAGCCTAAATATGTAGCTTAGAGATCTTGTCCCCACAAGGGAGACTTTATCTGACTTTATCTGAAACATTTGTAGGGTTTCTCTGACACGTTTGGTTAGCAAGAGCTGTGAAGCCTGATGGAACATGATCTTCAACCATGCAAATCTGCATGTAAGGACTGTGGTGGACTTGTATGACCCTCTTGTGCTGTTGAAAAGTCACTTCTGATACTTAAGGTAGTTACTTCTCCCTTTTACTATCATCCTACCTCCTGTTGTGGTCCAAAACCAGCTCAGCAGTATGAATGAACGTGAACTGTTCAGCCTATCAACTAACTGTGTAAAATCAGTACTTCTTCTACCTTTGGTATTGAAACAATTCTCTCTGAGTGTGTGTTTGTGTGTTTGCATTAGAGGATTGTGCTGCCTTGCCTATGTTTAGCACATATCTGCTTGGTAAATATATCTCAGTTGAAATGCCTGTGTGCATGAAAAGAGGAGTTTCTTGATGCTGTCTCTACAGAAGACTAAAATTATATCTCCAGGAAAGGAATGTGAAGTGTTCAAAATGTCAAGAAAAACAAATCTGATGTGGAAAAAATACAAGTCTGTGAGTTTTATTTTAAAGAAGAAAACTACTTGCCACTTACAAATCTATTCACATCTTTTACCTACATCATTAATTGAAATTCTTCTTAGTCAATTCCTTCCTTCTCCTCAGCAGAAGCAGCAAACTATTCCAGTCTTTCATATTTGGTCCTGAACTTTTTAAGACCTTCACATGCATTACAGAAATGGCTAATCCAGAGAACCATTGCCTGCTTTTCTGTTTCCATGTATTCACAATTTCAACATTAGAGGAAATGCACCTAGAACTAGTGAGACATTAACACTGGAAACTTTGCACAGTGGATCACTGACTTAAAATAATTCTATGCTCTGGTCTGAAAAAAAGTTGTTTTCTAGTACTAATACTTGGGTGTCCATCTTATGAGTTTACCTACTTGTTAACTAAGATATTAGAGGCAATATTCCTCGTGATTGTAACCTCATAGAAAGAGAGAAAACTTTATTATGCCATACCATCTAAAAGATGCTGTCCAATAACCAGTAAGTCCAGGATTATTATGACTGAAACATTTTAATGCTAAAATAACCAAAATTGGCTTTTAATCACTGTTCTTCATGGGCAGGCAACCCTGTTTGAATTGGTTTTGTTTCCAAGGCTCTTTCTGAATGTTCTCTTGCTACAGAAGGAAGTTTGTGCTGTGTCCAAGGAACGTGTTGACTACTGTATAAAGTTCTAGACCTTGTGCAAAATGAGAGAAAAAAAATCAATATTTTACATTCATAAAGTACCTTCTGTTTGTCTCAGCTCACAGTGCTGAACTTTAGCACTATCATTATTTATACCCAGCCTACTGATGGGTAAACTAAGGCAGAAAATACTGTGGAATTATGAAGTCAGCTAGGAACAAAATCCAGGAACAAGAAAAAATCTTCAGTAATTAAAAGACCAAAAATATTTCTCATTGTCCTTTCCACTGTATCAATTGAATATATAAGAACATGGCATTTTCCTTCCCTTGACAATTTCTGATGTGGTAGACAGACATATGAGTAACATGTGTGTCATAAAACAAATTCAGATTTTATTTTTTTTAACATAAAAATGTAGTTTACCCTAAACTACATGTCAAGATTTGAGGACTGGGAATTTATTTTGTATCTCCAGTCTGCACAAATCCTTCCTCATGTGTGCAAAACACCTGGGGGCTTCTCCTTATCACCACTTTCTCGCAGCTGTTCCTTCAAGCTCTCACTTGGTGGCTACAATTGGTAGGACAGAGAGTGGAGTAATTCTACATTTTGTGCTACTATTTACAGGTGACTGGGGATATTTGCACTTGAATGTTGTGTGTGTGCCTTCAGCTAATAAACAAGAGTTTGCCTCTAAGAGGTCTTACTGGTTTTCACAACCAGTAACCATAATTAATGGTCACTGATGCAGAGAATCCAACAATTTGCTTGTCTGTTTCCTTTCATTGTGAACATTGTGTTTCCCATTCTGGCTATGTGGAAAATGTTTGTGATTTCCAATGCTCCTTGTCAATCTGGGAGCAGAAGCATTACAGGGCAAACTCACGCTGGAGAACCCAGGGCAGAGGTACCTCCAGCCCTACCACCCACCCCTTGGAAACAAGGGAGAGTAAGCTTGGCTATGCCATAACTGCATTTTACCTGGAATTGAGGTGATCTGCTGTTCTTCACTTTTTGAACTTTTTCTCCTCAAGTATTGGTTTAGCTAAAACCTGTAAACAAGGCATTGTATTTTATAAAAAAAGGGTTCTGGCTATCTTAAAAATTATGTGGACTGCTGAAATGTTGCTCTGTATCTGCCAGAAATGGGACTGTATTGCTTATTCACTTCACTCATCCTCCTGAAGCCTCATTCCTAAAACAGCAATACTTCTCTTCCATATTTCTGAACATTGCAGCATTATTCTAAGTTTCATAATCTCTCCTATCATCACAGTCATACAGAATTCATGTGCTTTTACCCACCATGCACAGAATGGAAGACCTGGAATGAAAATGTAATTAAATCATATGCAAATAAAAAATGCTGCAGCTGACTTCATAAGAAGGAGACTGTCATATCAAATACCATATTGTATTTGATTTCAATATTAACTGATAGGATTAGCAGAGATGAAATTTACCTTAGAAAGGTGAGCCTGCCTAGAGTTACTGCTGAAAGGATTTCAGTGCTTTTGCAGTTTTTGTACCCAGGAGCCTTTCTGTTCCTAACCTCGGTGCAAAGAAAGCTGTTCTGTGGCAACTGAAGGTTTTACTGCCTGGGTGGTGCTGTATTTCCATCCATCCTGGTCCAGGGGGTGGTCAGATGTCTGAGTGTGGCTGCAGGTCAGTCTGCTGTCTGTAGCAATGCCAGAGGAGGGCTGGGCCATTTGCTCCTGCTCCTACGTGGGCTGGAGGGGTGGGCAGCCTGGGGACACTGTGCCCCTGAAAGCTGCCTGCTGCCCAGGAGCTCTGGCTGCAGTCACTGAGCTGCATACACTGGTGGAATTTTAGGGCATCCTTTTCTTGCACCAGTGCTGGACTCTGGATAAAGAACAAAGGAGGCATGAATTGCCTTTGCCGGACCCTATGGATAGGAGCAGAGGAGGCACAAATTGCCTTTCCTCTCTCTGTTGGGCAGTTCTTGTGTTGTCTCCGCCTTTCACAAGGCCCTGAGAGCTCTCATATGGCTCTCCAGCGCCCTGAACCTCACCGGGTCTGTGCACTGTGGTGTTTCCTGGCTTTCCTCCTCCCGTGGGAATGCTGAACCTGGCCCTGTGGTGCAGGGACCTCTCAGCCAGTGCCATCTCCTGGTGCTGCTGCCTCCCATCCCCTACACCTTGGCCAGGGCCCTTCTGACCTGCTGCCTCCATAAACACTTCAGTGGCTTGGCCTTCGGTGTGAAGTGCCTCGGGAGCCCAGTATGAAAGGTGCTACAGAAATGTAGTTTCAATTTAATTTGGTTTGATTTATAGTTTAAAAAATGAAAATTTTTCTGCAAAGCTAAGACCCCTGTATATTTGTTTCCGGCTTGCTTCTGCTGCTTGCAAAGCTACTTGCATTCCCTTTTGGATCACTGGGGATTTCCTTGACACATTTACACTCCTGTTCTCAATAACTTCATACCCAGTCTCATGCTGACACTTTCTCTCTTTCTCTCTCTTTTTATTTATTAAAATTACCTGCTCCACAGGTATTAAACATAACCAAGCCTAGCAGAATAGAGGCCAGTCATAAAAACATAGATGACTACATTTTTCCCAGTTATGATCTAAGACAGGCACTTAGTCCTTTAAAAAATTGCTACACTTTCAGAGCCTGGAGATCTGGAGACCCCAATAGCATCAGAGGTTTTAAGAAAACACTGTAGCCATTTCCTTTCAAATCCCTGTACTTCCTGAATTTCTGTCCTTATTTTTGTCTTTCTGTTTGATGCTGGGTTCCTGTACTGGCAGGCACTCTACAAACCCACAGGAGTTGCCCCAGAAACCACATACTTAAGCAGACAAAAATATTGACAAGAAAGCAGAAGTACAAGAGAGGTGAAGTGATTTGTTCAAGGCCACAGAGCAGCTCACTGGCAGGGCTCACTGTGGAAGACAGGTTTTCTGGTGCCATACCCACAACAGTTACCTGCCTCTAAATCTCTGAATTCATCCCTTAATCCTTTGGCATTCACAAAGATTTAAAAAATTTACTGGACATGGGAAAACTTGATGGTCCCTGAAGTGGAAAATATCAAAGAATACGGCCAGCACTTGTAAAATTAAGTTGGGTTATTTAATGTATTCCTAGAAGCTTATATCTCTGTGAAGAAATACAGTAATCCAGGCTCCCTTGCCAGCATTTCCTTATGTGTGACAGACTTATGGTGAAAGACAAGAGAAAAATAAGAATGATTTTACCTCTTACCAGGAACATTTTCTTATGCTTGATATGTTGTAATAAATGGTGAAACTACACTCAAAACTCCGCAGATTGGGAACAACTTTGGAGTTAAAACAAGGAAGTTGTCTTGTGGATTTGAACAGTGAAGATGTGTTTTGGGGTAGAATATGACTTCTTGGTGATATAGTAATCAGAATAAAATTCTCAAAAATTAAAAATGGAGGGCACAGCTTTTCACCAGAGGCACTGCACTTTCCAATGATATTAATTAACATGTTCTTTGCTGGATGATATAAACTAA
Source organism: Thryothorus ludovicianus (assembly GCA_013397245.1). Lineage (NCBI taxonomy): Eukaryota > Metazoa > Chordata > Aves > Passeriformes > Certhiidae > Thryothorus > Thryothorus ludovicianus. The sequence continues at coordinate 258,987 of VZTB01003548.1, forward strand.
TAGGGCAGAAAGACACAGCACATGGTGAAATAGAGGCTTGAGCTGGGTCACTCTGAGGTCACACTGACACTGCTTTGAAAGTGTTTCAGGAGGGATTCTTCTCATCTGGCTTGTAACAGGTGTCAAATCGATGGTGGTGGCCTGAGACCCCTCTGAAGTGGCAGGAGGACTCTAGAGAGAGAGCTCCTTCAGGGGTGATTCGTCCTGCCTGCCTCAGCATCCATGTAGGAAGGGCTGAATCCCTCTCTGAAGGGATTGTTCACTCTCCACTGAGTACAAAGGGAGCCTGGATGACCAATGTTCTCTTCTAGCTGCCTGGACTTCCAGGGAATTATGAGTAGGGGAGATGAGTCCTGCACCTTTGTGTCCTCCTTCACGTTGCCATCACAAATGGCAAAACCTACTGGGACAGGCCGATAGTCTGTGCTTGTGAGCACTGCATGCTCCAAGTTTTAGGAGTACGTCCAATGTCCCTCTCCTGGTACCTTCTGGATGCTGACCTGGAACAGAGACTAGACAGAGCAAAAGGAAAAAATAAGTATTTATTAAAAGGCCTCAATGGGTACACTGGTCCTCACAAGAGTCCAGCTGGACCACACCCAAGATGCCCCAAAATGGTCACAAAATGGACACCCAATCACGAGGTCCCACACTTTTATAAGTTCTGGTCCATCAACATATTAGAATCAATTGTCCAACCATAGCTTCAGGTTATGAAGCTCCAACCTCCTTGTGTTTTCTTCTCACTTCACTGCTGTTTTCGTTCTTGGGCCTGAAAGTTGTCCTTGGTATTGAGCTAGAGAAGGAATTGTTTTGTCTATCTACTCAGTGAAGAGAACTCAGTAGAACTTAATATGAAACCTAAAACTACCCACTAAAACAGAACAGAATCTAAAAAGTATAAAAGCTAAAACCTAAGAAATCACTCCCACACTTCTCTGGAACACTGTTGGCTACATTCCTGTTGCATCCATGGCTTTCTTTACAGCCTCAAGGTGGACTGCTGGGAGAGGAGTAATTTTTTGTGTGTCAAAACATGATTTCTAGGGGAAACATAAAGAGGACTCAGCTGCAACAAAATGGAAGACAGGTGCAGATGCCTATTTATGTTTTTAAAAACTGCAGATGTGTCTATGTGTGTACATAGAACTGCTCAGGCCAGCTAAGATGAATGGATTAATTGAAACCTATACTCATCAGAAAGCCATTTGAGATGTACTTGGTTTGATGTTCTGTTTGTAAACCAACACTGTAGTGGTTGTTGGGGTTTTTTCTGCTTGGGAAATTTCAGATGGGGTATTTAGCTTTGTTTGGAACGAAGACTAGTTTTTTGGCACAGAATAATTTCCTGCAGAAGAAAATTGGGACTCTCTAAGGCTTTAAAGTCATGTGAATAGTGTTATCCTGCTGGCCTATTCTTGGTGCACTATTTATCTTCCTTCTCTGTGTGCTGTGCATGGCAGGGCCTCATCCTCTTGTGATGCATGTGTTAGGGCAGCCTTGGTTCTGTCTAGGAGCTGCAGATACCATATCATTAAAATTAATAAACAGGAACAGTGGAGGTTCCTGGAGAGACTATGATAAACATTTGACCAAACTTACTTTGTTTTAAATTGTATCATCCTTCAAATAACAGTATTTTCACTATCTCATCCCTCATGCCTTTCTATCACGTCTCTGTCATGTGCTAAAGTTACCTATTTGCCTCTCAGCCCACTTTTCTCCCATTGTCACACTTACAAGGTGACTGACACCTTTTCTTGTCCTTCACTGACTGATGGCTCCTGGCTTTCTGTGCCTCTCCCTAGCACAAACCTCTGGGTATTTTCAGAGTACGGATGAGGGTACAGGCATCTTTGCTCTGGAAGTGTCTAGTCATGTCAGGTGGGTGTAGTGACTCAGAAATAGCTTCTCCAAAAAGAAAATAGCATTGCTCTTCTTATTTTATTTAAAAAGGAAAATACATTTTTTTTTTCTAAGACACAGTTTGTTAAAGCATATTATTTGTAAAAACAATAGAGATTTGTGTGTATAGTTTGGCTCCTTAACCTTAAGTCTTCCCTTGCAGGTTTTTTGAAGTTCTCTTTCACCCCAGATTGGGCTGACATTCTCTCCCTGCTTCCACATATTCCCTCACCTGCAGGGAAGCCACATGTAACAGTATATGAGCAATCCTCCTGATGACATCCCGGCTCCCCTGCAGTACTCCAGACTTGGGATCCTGCAGTGATTCAACATCTTTGTTTCTAAGCTTAGTTTAGGAAAGATTAAACTGTTCTCTGCATAATGTGTGCTTGCTGGATCCATGAGACTTATTAAAAACATGTGCAGAAAGTCCCCACCTCCCATCTCCTCTCCTGGGGCTAATGGTTGTGCACTGTGATAGGTTCATTATTTCAGATGCTCTCCTGCAACAAACACTAGTCACTCCCTCTTGGAACCTTCCCTTGGAGCTTTCACCTTTCAGGTTTGTTCCCTGTTTTTGTGGGTAGTTGCCATACTGGCTCTACCTGTTGAAAATCCTATGTATGTGGAAGGGAATCTTCTTGTGCTGTAGCCACTTTCCCATACCCTCACCCATTTTCTTCTCCTCTTCATCATCTCCCTTCCACACCAACACTTTCTGCCTCTGAAACCTTCTGACCTGAGAGAGGCCAGGAGAACGAGAGTTACAACAGGATAGCTACACTGGGAATTTGATAATAGGTTATATCTGCCATGGTTTTGAAGTCAAGACAGCAAAGCCTTTGCAGTGGTGGAGGAGTTTGTAAAAGTTAACATTACCACATTTATGGAGGTGCTCTTTCCGTGGGAAAACCACGGATTTTCGGACTGCCTGAAACAAGCCCAAGAGAACCCAGTGGTAGGTGAGAAAAGGGCTGAGGTGAGGCAGAAGGAGGAGGGAGTATAAATCATTCACCTCTGACCGAGGTACCAAACAAACCTGAAGCTACAGCTGAGACCTTGGAGAAACCAGTCAAATGTATTGTCCCTTCTCCTGAGGGGAAAAAAAAAGGTGAAAAAAATCAAGGGGGGCAAAACATTTCCTTTGCTTTGCATATTACAAAAGGTACCAAATGTAGAAAAGGAGAGGAGCAAGTAGGCTGATAAGAGATTTCATTTCATTCCCCTCAGGGTGCCAACTTACCAGTGGTAACCTCGTGGTCTGCTGATGTCATTCACACAAAGCAGTTACTTCTGAAGAGACAGGTTTCCTCAGATTTTACCATCTGAGGGAAAAATAGAGGAAAAAAATTGTTTGAAAGGGAAAAAAATGTTAAGGTGTCTGTGTTTTACCAAAAGCCTTTGTAGGAGGTTATTAACTTCAAAAGAAAACTAAATTTATCGTAACTTCTCTCCTCCCTCCCTGTGTTTCTGAAAAGAACACTTGCTGTGATTGTCTGAGCCATTAAGGGCTCCTGGAAGGGCAATGAAGTCCTGTGCTCCCATGTCTGTGTGCTTACTGATTTATAAACCTCTCTGTAGGCAGAAAGAAGAAGGTGAAATTTCCCCTTTAGTGGCAGATGGGCTCCAAAGACTAAAATACAATTATTATGCAGAATCTCAACATGTAGAAAATGGGAATAAAAATCTGTGTCTAAGATCCATATGAGGGAAACTTTCTTCTCAGGCTCTCAAGAGAGCAGACTTCATCACCCTGAACTTTTTTCTTCTTTTTGAACAATGATTCCTGGAAAGAAAGATGAGGTTTAAAAGCAGTTTGCAGAGGTGAACCATGGATGCCACCTGTTCCCTTTGAATGTTAGCCTGAGATCCACACAAACAGGCTGTGCTATTCACGTACCTGTGTGACATTTTGAAAAAAAAACTTTCTAAAGAGTCTGTGTGATGGGACTGGCAAATAGGAGGTTTGTGTTTTCTCTTGCATTGGAGTAAAACCTGTAATCTCAAGGAGATGGGAAGGTAGCTGTGCTGCTCATGCCATTGCTGGTACAAGAGTTAAATTGCTGGTACAAGAGAGTTAGTCTGACATGATGCAGAAGGTGGAAGATTTCATAAAAAGCTCGTGCCATGTGGTAGTGGTTTCTAGTACCCAATTATGTGTTTCATATCAGTGTGACATGCTGGCTTTATCTTCACGGGAACCTTCTCCCCTCTGATCAGGTCTGCTTCCTCCTCCCATCTGTATGAACCCAATCCTTATGTTCCCTAGCAATGTTACACTTTTGGCAGAGCTCCTCATGTCCCAGCCGTTCTCTCCTTGCAGCAGGTAGCCTTGTATTCAGTGGCCTTTTCAGGAGGTACCCAGTCAGTGCTAACCAGCTCTGATGGAAACAGAGCCACCAGGTTCCTGCTGGCAGGGGGGCAGGTTGTCCTGCATGCTCGTTCAGACAGACTTGGGTCGTGCTGTCAGGGAGGTGGGTTTGGTGCTGGAGAGCCCTGCCTTACGAGGAGAAACTTCAGGCAGTTTTAGGGTGAACAAATCCTCGGTTTTGCCTAACCTGGTAAATACGGGGTGAGAAAATTGGAACCTTTTGTAGGGACACGGGCATTTCAGCTTGGACACAAAGCTGGTGAGCACTGCCAGAGGTATGGCAGGGAAACTCCCTGTCTGCTTGGGAGAGGATGTGCAAAGGCAGCAGACCGAAGTGGCTGGTGCTGGTGGAAGCAGGTCCTGTGGCTGCCAGGGGGATGGCGGGGAAACTGCTGTGGTACTTGGGCACCCTGCAGTGGGTGGGGGTGCCACGGCAGGAGTGTGGAGAACAAAATAAATTCTGTGCATTGGTCTGTGTTCCCCCTGCTCCGGCGTGTGCCCCCTGCAATTCCAGCAGTGTTACTGGATGGGTACCGGTGTAAGCGACAGCCCTGCTGGACTCTGTGTTTTGTCTGCTTCTGAGGTAAGCAGTGCTTAGGAAATGGGTAGCTAAAATGCCCAAATATCCCTGAAGTAAGCTTAGCTGCAAAATAAGCAACTTAATTAGCATACAGTAGATACTTATTGTTAAGTGAGAATGCCATCCCCTCCTGCAGGGATTTCGGTTAAACATGATGATTGATAAATTGTTATATTCACACCGTGTCACTCAGTGATATAATCATGACTTTTGTAAATATTTAGTCAAGAGAGCAATCCAGCTGTTCTCAGCCAGGTTTCATCCAGTGTCAGCCTGTGTTCAGTGCTGCTGATTTATTTCATGTGTTGCTTAAGCCTTGAGTAAGAGCACATTTTTATGAGTCTCGAAATACCTATGGTAATAAATAGTGAGAGTGCTGGAGCTAATGACAACAGCAGAAATAATTATATGGAAAAACGTTGCCCAGGGTCCAGAATATGGCCAGGTACTTAAATATTTGTAGGGTTTTTTTTAGGACAACTGTTTAGCAGCTTTTGGTCTAGATTTATGGCAAAGCAGCCCTCACCAGATGCCATTGGAAAGGGAATCCAAGCAGGAACCATTTTTCAAAAGGACACTAGCATTTTCTCCCATAGCTTGACTTAGCTGTTGACAAAGGGTTGAGGTTAAAACAGTGTTGGGCAATGAATGAAAATTCCATTTTTCAAAGGATTTCAAGATTTTGAAATTTAACTTAGGTTCAATTTAGAACAAAAGTCTGAAATTCCTCCACACAGAGGTTCTAGGAATGATTCACTCTGAATCAACTGTACTGGTTTTGCTATTCAATACAGTACTAGAATATAAAATATACAAATATATTAAAAATGGAAAATAATTCTTGGATGAAACACTGACACTGTTATCTCTGAAGGTGTCCAAACTTGACATATTCACAATGTTGGAGCCTTCTTGTGTATTTTTCCAAAAACATATTTCTGCAGTACTGACAATTCTGTGAGCCAGCTCGTCTTTAATGAATTTATATTTTCTGATACTTCTTTCCTGACCATGTTCTTGTTTGACGAAACACCCATGCAACTTTTCCTCACTCATCTGTCTCACTTTTATTTTGAGAACTCTTCAGGAATAGCTTTTGTTCTCATGTCAGTTCTTTGTTGAGAAACTGGCTGTCGTGGTGTCCTACCCCGAAGACTTGGAAGTGATTCACAAAAAAAGAAAGTTTAAAAAAGATGACACCCAGTTTGGGCTGTATTGCGTATTTGAGATAGCATGCTTCACCCACAGGACAAGATGGTAGATGCTGAATTTAACTTATTCCCACTGAAGAACCTCTTCAGTGACCCATATAGACACCTCTTACTGACAGCAGAGGAACAAATTATCTTTACTGCCAGAGTTTTATTTGCAGAAAATTCAGCTTTTTGTTCCCTCTTTGCAATTTGTGGTCTTTCATGTTCAGAAGCAGCTTGTAATTACAGGGTGTTTCTAATGTTCCAGGGAATGTGGACATTGAGAAAAGAAATACAGCATTAATAGCAGTGGGGTGAGCACCTTCCAAAAGGTAAGCTTAGATCAATACACTCAGAGCCTTTTGCTAACTTGGTTCCTAAAGTAGGGGGGACACACGACACACTCCAGGAAGGAAAGCAAAGTCTAGAATGTGCCTGAAAGCAGCTGTAGCTCACTGACAGAATGAGGTGAGGTCGTCCTACAGTACTGCAGACAGAGTGAAGCAGAGACTTTTTATTTGTTGAGTGCATGAAAACATCTGAGGCAAAGGAAAAGCTATTTCAAATGGGCATTAGCATGCCTGTTGGCACTCTCAGACTGATATCAAGGGCGCCCTTGAGCTCAGAGCCAAGTGGAGGTAGACCCCTTGAGAACCCGAGGTGACAAAGTGCAGGTGGAAATGCTGTTCAAATGTATATTTAATGGACATGGGGATAAGCTGTGTTCCAGCCAGTGAAGGTAGAAAAAAAAAAGCACAAAAACCTCCTCTAACAATATCTCATGGTGGATAGCACTAATGGGAAGTAAAACTTTGAAACCAATAGAATTACTTTAAAGCCAACAAATTGAACAGCAGAAATGCGTGGAGGACTAGCCATTTTTAAACCCACTGCCCAGTGGGTCATGTGTGTTACTCTTTCTGCCTGAAATATGGGGAAGGTAGAGCAGTTAGAGCCTGCTGCTGCAGAGTCCAGCTCAAGTAGTATGGATTTCTTTTATTTCACTCTAGATCTTTATTCTATTCTATTTGTGGTGACTAAAGGGAAATAATCCAAATCAGAACCGAAGTAGAAATTGCCTCTCTGCCATTTGCTGGCAGTAGTCACCATTTTTCAGTACCTATAGGGAGAATACTTCAAAGTTTCATTGTCAATAAATATATTCAAAATGCTAATGTTAGTTGCCTTGGCAGTATTTGTTTGTTTCTTATGAAAGACCTCTTCATGTGGTTGCAGAAGTTTCCGGGTATTATAAACCAGTTCTTGCTTCCATGTAGACCCTGAGAATTCAGGGCTTATGGTTTGCTCTTTCTTATTCTCATCCAGCTGTGATGTGGAATCTTCCCACTCACTTGGTTTATGCAGGCTAATATTCACCAAGTTTGGCATTCATCTCACCTAACTGCAGTTAGTGAAATTGCACAGTTTATCTGAGTGAGTAGTCTGGGCCGCCCCTGCAGTCAGTGGTGAGACTCGGGCAGGTTGATTCATTCCATCCTCCCAGGTATCAGCCTCTGGAGGTGCCTGAGTCTCTATAGGGAGACAGATGGCCGAGGTTAGGTGAGGTGAACCTCAACCCCAGTGCTCAGCAATAATGGCTTGGCTCGTGCCCAGAACACCTGGGGTTCCCTGGGGAAATCACCCTTCCAAGCACTAGTTACAACTTGCACCTTTTAGAATCCAGAATTAAAGGAGTTTTTATGGGCTTTCTTTTGGTCCAGTGTACATGTAGGTTTTGCGTGTAATAGAAAAAACTTTGCCCTGTGTTTGACCTACATACTTAAACACAAATATGGCCTTAAATTACATATTCAGTATTTTTATATATCTGCTGTCTGTGAGAACATGCATATATTTTCTGCATAATAATATTTAGATATATGGCTCTCTATGATATTTTACTATTAAAGTGCTGGCAATATGCTCAAAGCTTTACAAAATACAGATAAAGGCAATTCCTGTCAGAAGAAGGTTATAACAAAGATGAACGTTAGATTCACAGGGAATGAGAGACCAGAAGATTCTGAATTCACTGTTTGTTTTTTAGCCTCATTTCCTTAGAAAATGAGGCTTCTGTGTTGCACTGTGGGTGAGGTGAGGTGTGTAGCTGTCTTCTCAGTGACTTTTGAGCTGGTTGGCCAGCTTTAGCCAAATATAACCGAAGAACATTTTCTCAAGAGACAAAGCTCTGAAAAAAGACAGCTCTTTGGAAGAGAGAATGACCTTACTGAGGAAAACGTACAGGATAAGCCATATTAGGTGTTAGAGTATTTACAAAGGAATCATTTGTAGAAATCCAAGTTGGGTTAGAGCATCACCTGTCACTGGTGTTTTGCTAATCCCTAGGGAATTGGGCAGGAAGACCCATAGGAATCAATGCAAATTAGTGATTTTATGATGCAAGAAACATGTTCTATACTAATAGTGGCCCTTCTGTTTGAATCTTCCTTAAGAATGGAATATATTAAGGGTTCTCCCAACCACGGGAACAAAGCTCATTAACTGAGGGAAGGAGTAGTGGAAGAGATGAAGCTGAGGATTGGTAGAAAGTGTGAAAGCAAAGAAGAAATTAGCATTCCTACAGCTTCTGCCATTTCTCGTATGCAGAGATATCTATTATTCAATATGACATTAAAATTAAATATATTTTTCTAAAGTGTGGTATTCTTGGCTAGTTTTATCAGGTGAGGGCATCTCTGATTAGCTTGTTGTGATTTCTAGCCTGTGCTGTGTGATCACTCACACAGGGGTTAACCTCCCTCATCTGCTCTGACATTGTTTTCAAGGCACAGCTTTACCAGCTTATGAAAAGAGCTGCCAGATGTCATTGTCCATAAGAGCAGAGGAAAGAGTTTATTGGCCAAATAGCTCAGTTCCTGGCCGGGGCGTTCCTGTGAATACAGCTTTATCAACACGCTTTATCCAAAACAGGCACTTCCAGGGTGTGAACAGTTTCCATCCCTGGCTGCTGATGGTCAGAATTAGGAGTATTTTATCAGACATGGTGCATGCCTCTGATGCACACAATGTCTACTTTGATTCTGATACTGGGGCAGGCTTCTGTGCTAGCTCTTGGTTATTCTGAAAATGAAAAGGGAGGGGTCAGGTTTCTGAAATGAGATTTTCTTATTACATCTTCTTGGTTTTAGCACAGAAACAGGTAGACTTGTTGAACTGGGTGGGCTGAAACAGGTGTGACGATGGACACACAACTGACACCCAGAATGGTTTCAAGCATCAGGACTTTGTTATCCTCCAGTACAACCTTTTATACCCTTTTCCCTCACTGCATATACCTGCGTGCCCTTTTACTAATTTGAGGTTGGTCAATACACATCAGCGTTCTCTGCTTCTTTTCTTTAAATGCTCTTCATCTGTCTTATACAGATGCACCCCATTAGGGATGTGGCTCAGCCAAAGCCCAGTCCCTGTGTCCCATAATCTGTTCTCCTACACAGATGCTGTGTTTCTACCCCACAAACAGCTTCAGCTGTCCCTGGGGCTCTGGGTCATCCTGTGCAATGCAGTTTGCCCAGGACTGTCAATGTAAGATGCTTTGTAAATCTCTTTTCAGCCCAGCTTGTGGCCTTTTAGGCAATCTGTTTATTCTGTCTTGCTGCTATTTTGGACTTCCATCTTCCCAAGAAGCTTTTCCAGAGAAAGCTGAGGGAGAAAGAAACTGCCATGGCAGTGATGACAAGCGTTTTAAGTGTGCCTGCCTACCTGCCCTGCAGCAGCCTTTGGACTTGTGGAGGCTTCTTGATCAGTGGAAGAACTGACTGGGTTACAGACTGTAGGGACCAGAAATGTCTGCTGCTTTATTCTACTTGTCTGCTTCCCCCCGGTCACATACTGGGTGATGACCCATTATTGTATGTATCATCCAAGACACGCTGCACTAGCAATTGGTGCGGTGTATCAATAGTTTTCATCTTTCTCTAGAACACGAGGTACTGGCCACTAGATTTGATTTACAATTAAATGGCAAATCCTACAGTATATTTCCAGGACCCCAGGAGTATTAAGTCATTTGAGTTGTATTTTTAATAGATTGTTATAAATCATTTTTATATTGCCATAATTGATTAAGGTGCTTTAAAGAAACAGAAGACTGCACATTCCCTGCCCCTAGGAGTTTGCTTGCTAAGTACATCTGGAGGTACAAAAGGTACTTTGTGCAATTTTATGCAGTGTGAGCCCTTGCTACTAATGACAGTGATATAAATGTGGCCCATATCCTGAAACAACTTAATGTGTTCTTGACGCAGAGGATTTAGAGTAGCTCCGGATGAGTGTAGTGATTGATGCTGGAGAGCACACCAGGCTGCCTCCTGCACCATCAGCTGCCAGAGGTGGCTGCCCTGCCCCTCAGGGTCACTTCACACCAAAGGGCCATCAGCCTAGTGCCATCGGCTTGTGACAGCAACCAGGGAAACAGCAGGAGGAATAGGCCAAACCCATCCTCTGGCGCATTATCCTGGAGCATTCTAGGGACCTTGTGAGGCAGGGTTTGTTTAATGGGCTGATGGGCCTATCTTCTGTGAGTTTAAGCTTAAACTGAAATCAATATAGTTGCAGTGTGGTCATATTCCAGCCTAGATAATTCCATTCTGCATTTTCAACTTCCCTTGATGCATCCTCAGATAAAGCATTTCTGCCCTAAAGCTGTGGTGTTTTGTTTGCTGTTGCAATTTTGTAGCAGCTGCATTCCACTCCAGAGATAGATGCATTTTGGTGGTAAGTGATCCTTAGGTTTAAATAATCTATAATTCTTTGGAGCACTTTTTTGGGCTTGTAAAAGGTGTTATACAAATCAATGAATAATTTTCACTCACCATTGTTTGTAATGTATTCTTAGTTTTCAACTGAAAATAAAATTTCTTTTCCTATTGATTTTCTTCTTTTATGTTTTGCCAAATTGATTTTTCCTTTTCCTAATGGAGCAGAAACTAACATATCTGGATTTCAGTTACTTCACCCTTTCTGATTCAGCATCATTTAGGATATCAGAAGGAATAAAAACAGCTCTAAGGAATAGTATTCATTCATTAACTTCAAGGGAGCTGACACTGTTTTAATCCATTTTAAGGGAGAGCGTGTCTTTTGGGTTTTTAAATTTCATCAGTGGATTAATAAGTGTTCTCTAAACAAGTATTAAAGAGACAAGTATAAATACGGTGTTATGACTTGGGAGGGCGAGGTGTGACAATTAAGCAGAGTTTAAGGTAGGCCAAACTGTTGGGTTGTAGAGGAAAGGTTTGGAGCTCACACTGAAAATGTGGACACGGTTTTGCAGGGGTTTGATGATCTACTTCCATTTTTCCACACCAGGGCACTTCTACATTCAGCTGGAACAGGAACAAGTTAGTATTCCTGTGGTATTTTCAGATCAGCTTTGATCAGGAAGAGTCACAATTGTCTTGAGATACAAAATATGAAACTCAGCTGAGGGCTTGTTTTTTTAAGAAACCAAGCGGTTCTATTTAGGAGATTAAGGGTGGCTTTGTGCATCAGGTAGCTAAGAAACAACTTGAGAACTTCTGAAATATTTGGCCTAAAAAGGTTGTGAAAGACTAGGTCATTCCCCCAAAGTGAATAGTGTTATCTGAAATGTGTTATCAGCTTCTGAATTGGTGTTTCTTAGAGAGGTTCAGCTATGATTGGAGGGTTAATACAGCCAGTGACTACAGAATAATAGTTCAGGCAACAGTAGAGAAAAATGAGATTAGAAAATACTGAGATAAACAAAACTTTTTTTTAATGTATTGGGCCTTATGAAATTCAACCTTGGGTATAGAGAGAGAACCAGACAACTGACTGAAACAGTACCATAAAGTTTACTATTTATCCCAAGAAGTCACAAAGGACAGGAAATGTTCTGGAGAATGGAAAGAGGGCAGATAGTGTCTATCCATAACAAGGAGAAACAACTGAACCCAGGGATTTGTAGTCAAGTTGTATACCTGCCAATACATGGAACAAACAATCAAACAACAGATCATAAACCCCTTGAAGGGAACAAGGATGTGAGCAGGACAGCTGGCATCTATTTGTCAAGAGTAAATTACCTGAAACCAAACTCTTCTCCTCCTGACACAGCAACAGACCTTGTTGGTTGGAAAAAAACCAATGGTTGTCAGGTGTCTTGATTTTAATAAAGGTTTTTCATACAAGACACAGTCAGAAGCAACATGGCAAAACCAGGATGAGAAGAAACTGTCCTCTGAGGTCAGTACACAGGTGTCTGGCAAGCCTGTCAGAGACCAGTTATCAATGATTACCTGTGAAACTGCAAGGGGGTTTTGAGTGGGTTTCTTTGGGATCTGTGCTGGGACAGAGTGTGGTGCAGAGCGATGGTGGAAAGCAGAAGTTCTTGTTTGCTTTACAGGCTGGGATGAGCTGTGGGCCAAGTGCAGAAGGGGTTCAGAATGTAAAGTAACCTGGAGAAGTTAGATGGGTGGCCTGTACCAAATGGGGCATGGACAGCTGCAAGACTCTCTTCTGTTGAGGTAGGAGCACTGAACAGTGTTAATGCAACAAGAGGGGGTGACTTCTTGAAGAGAAAGCTCTGGGTTTTGGAGTGGATCACCTTAGAAGAGGTAATAGGTGAGATGTGAGTCAATAGGGTGACACAATTTTTGATCAATGAGGAACATGATGTGTGAGAGAAGACTGAACAAACCAGAGTTGCCAAATCTAAAGAAGAAAGAAGGAACATGATAAATCTTGAAAAGTTACTAAAGAGCAGAAAAAAATAATCTGTATTCTTTGTCTACTGGGACAAGGGGTAATGGGCTGTAACCTCAGTGAGAGATGTGGCTTAGATGCCAGCAAGATCCTTCTAATAGTGATAATTGCAAAAAGAGGAAATAGCTTGCTTGGAAACTTACCAAATGTCCATCCTTGGGGGTTAGATTGCAGTCCAAAATAACATAGGTCTTATTCATCTTGCCTTTGGGAGATGAACTAAATGTCCTCCTGAAATGCCTTTCAACTTCAATTTTTTGAATTGAAGAATCCTTTAAAATACATTTTAATCTCCTTTCATTTTGGTCCAGGTAAGCCTACCTAGTCTATGAAGAGTTAAGAATTTCTATGTTCCCTGTTATCTTGCAGAATAGTTAGCATTTAGCATCAATTAAAATGGCAAAGTCTTATGATTCGCTCTCCACCTTTGCTCAGCCTTATCCATTACTCTTGAACCAGTTAAATAAATATGGTTTAACCGCAGTCTACTGAATAAATGTTCTCTCTTTATTTCTCTGTATGTATGTCTGTACATATATAATATATATATATATTTGAAATTATGATTCCATTTATCCCAAGTTTCTGGAATTTATTGATTTTTTTAACAGTGTTTAAATTACATACACTTTTATGGAGACAAATCTGTTGAAGAATTAAACAGCAAAGTTTGCTCCAATCTATAAACATGACAGGGGGATGATTTCCTCTCATTTGCTAAATATACTGCTCCTTAGTTGGAGACATAAATAAGAATGTTGCCTAAGTAGGTCATATTTGAGCTAGGGCTTTTCAAAAGACATGAAAGCACCCACCGTGAATATACACTTCAAAGCCAGAACCCATTTTTTTGTGCACATTTTGTTCCCGAGAAGTTTTCCATCTGTTCTAATGTCATGGCTTTGCCACAGTGGCTTGTCCTCAGACTCTGTATCTCTGGCAACTCGTATGTTTTACTTTTTAATGCGGCAGGTAAAGGAGATAATTGGAAGACCTTCAGAGTCAGCCGGGGGGGGGTGGGCAGGAGGGAAGGGGGAATCTTTCACTTCTAAATGGAGGCGAAGGACAGACTTCCTCTGCTCCTTGTTGTTAGATAGCTAGTTTGATTGGATGCCAGGAGCTGAAAGGAGGCAGTGTGCATTTTGAAAGGCTTTTCGAAGAGCAAATCTGAAATTAAACGACAGATAATATTTATAGAGGTTAGTGAAGTTCACTTCACCCTGCTCTCTATAGCAGTGCAGTTCTAAATTCAAGATTCTTGATGGATTTAAACCCTTTTTCATCAGCAATAGTCCGACCAGATCTGCCTGTCACTTTCTAAAACGATGCCTTTCTGACTTCTCCACGTAGCTCTGAAAGGGGAGGAAGCTTCCTCACTAATATGTCACTCAACCCACCCACCTAGACACCCACAGTTTGTTTGAAGCCAGCATAGGAAAAAAAAGACCACCACACCACATACCCTGGATTGTAGCCATGCTGAAGAAAGCACTTCTTTAAATATCAGTATCAGTGAACAGTGGTCCTAGGGGTGAAGCCAGAAATAAAACCGTACTTTACTTGTATCTCAAGTCACCCCTCAATCTTACAAAACAAGCTGAGCTGTGCATTTGCTATTTTACGTGCAAATCAGAGGCAGCCTCACTGTGTGTTATATTTACGCAAACATTTTAATTTCTTTGCATTGCAGAGTGCCCATCACAGAAACTTCTGGAACACTTCTGGGTGCTGTGTGGCTCACGAGTTGCCCTACTCAGTGTCCAGTTGGTGACACTTCTATAATGGCCTGAGGAACAGAAGGAACATCTGGGGTCTGGTGGTGGCTCTGCAAGGAACTGGCTGCAGTGCCATTGCTGATGTGTGGAAAATGACACAAAAGTCAGGGAATGGGTTTTGCTGGAACCAGAAGCCAGCAGTAGCAGTGATTGCTGGGGAAACAGGAGGACTTCAGACCTAAAGGCCACGTGCATATGCGTGAATAAGACCACAACAATGGACTGAAGGGCTGAGCTCAGCTCTGTGGGTCTGCAGGTCCCAGGACTGTGCCTGGGAGGAGGCTTTCACATGGCATAAAGAGCTCCTCTGGTGTCTTTGACACAGTGGCCAGGCATACTGTCCAAGGAGCAAAACCTCTTTCTAAAGATCTGAAAAAGGTCTTCTGGGGCAATCTGCATCTTCCCACCCTGAGGCTGACAACATCCACCATTACCACCACTCTCATTGCAGACAGCCCTGAGACAAGTGAATACATCTAGCACATCACATGTATATCACATGTATAGCAACTCTTTGGGCAGCACTTGTATTTTCTAGTCTCTAAAGAAAGGGCAAACTGCCTTTCTTCCTGCATTTGAAAATGCCTTTGTGACACAGTCCTAGCAAGCCTGTGAAATACAGTCAAGATTCAGGCAGGATGGACTGCCACCTGGTTCACAGAAACACCTGGCAGCGAGATATATGGAAACACACTGCCATATACAAGGAAATTAATATTTTTACCCATTACAGAAAGATAGAACAGCATAAGTTTTCAAAAGACTTAGCAATTAAGAACAGAATGAATGTGAATTGTCTGTCCAGCAAAAGCTGTGCCAGATGTAGACACGAAGTAGTTGAGCATGTTAATCTCACTTAGGCAATGCTTGTCTTATGACAGGGAACATTTTCTGTCAGCTTGTGAGGTGGTACATGCACATGCATGCATACACATGAATTTCAGTGTAATTTGGGGTTATTCAGTTTGCTGATCTGCCAGCTATTCATCTTAGGCCATTTTTAATATGTCTCAGTAATTTGGAAGTGTATAAATTTTGCATTTTGGTCCAGAGATTGTCAATATAGGCACTAACTTCAGAACTGCCTAAAAATTTGGATTTCAGTTTGAAAGAAATGCTGTTGTTTTGAAATGTGATTTATATTAAAGCAAGCAAAGCAAAGAAAGACTGAAGAAATTTCCAGCAGCACTGCAAGGTCTATACCTGCTCAGTGGAACAGAGCAGGTATAGACCTTGTATTGTAATGCAGCCTTGACAGTAAACCTTTGCTGGCAGTTCCCAAGACTCCTGGTTCCAGGGCAGTTCTGCAGGGAAGGAGACCCTGAGTGCTGAACAGTCGCCCCAAATCCCAAGGCTCACCTCCAAAGCCTTGAGTGAGGTTCCCAGACAGCTGAGATGTCAGCTGTGTTTGGGAAAACAGCAACAGTTTGGGAAGGAATGAATTTCTGTTTTCTAATCAGAAAATTTCTGACCAGTTTCTCTTTGAAAGGCTTTGGTGTTATTCTATTTGTGGAATGGGAAAGCTGCAGAATCCTTCCTTTGTGGATTAATCCTGAAATCCTTAGACATCCTGGTCTCAGTCTGAGCATCAGAGCTTTTGGAGGTAGAGCATAACAGATGATATGGCTGATGAGAAACAGTGGCCAAAGTGCTCTTTGCTCTGGTAGCTCTAGGCTTGCAGATGATTCCCCAGGTGATGTTTTCAGCCAGTCAGAGAGACCTTATCTTACAGAGAAGCCCAAGGTTTGAAGCTGAGGAGTGTTTATACCTTCACCTCACTCTACCTTGTGGAAGAGCAGCTTGCTGGACCTTGTGAGAGAGACTCTGAGGTCCTGGAAGATGAAGTCGGAGTGTTTTGGTGAAGGTTAAACACGACTGCTGTCCAAAGAGCTGCTAACTATATGAGTGTGGAGGTACTAAATGTATAAGGTGCCTCAGACTGTTTGTAAGAAGGGTGGTAGTAGTGGCAGACATTGTGATGCTGTAATGTGATTTACTCAGCTGTTTCCCATGCTTACCATGACTTTATTTACCTATTCAGGTAAATACTGTATTGTATTGTATTGTATTGTATTGTATTGTATTGTTCAGGTTGTCTGGATGGAGAAATGTGTACAGTTGGGAGTAGATATGACTTTTGAAACGCAGACCCAGGGTCATGTGAAAAATGCATGTTGCTGTTTTGATTGCAATCAGTTGTGAAAATGCAAGAGGATCAAAGGTTTTTGCTGGCTTGCTAATGGGTGCATGTGTATTCTTTTTCATGCTATTTCAATGAAAACACCTGGAAATAAACTGAAGATTTGAGGATTCAGGGTAGGAAAATGAGCTGCCAGTGCTGAAGGCAGCCAAGTTGAGTAGCAGACAGCAATATGCTACAGTTTGTGAGGCACTGCTGGGAGATGGGGAAACAGAGGAGCACAGAGGTCAGTGCTATTAACTCTGTGTAGTGGTATGTGTGAGTGAGAGCAGGGCTTCTTAAAATTGGGCTATTAATTTTTTACCCTATTTTGCTGTTTTTTTTCATCTTCTGTTTTTTTAAAAAGATACACTTTTGGTGGGGGCTTGCTTGCCCTTAGAAGAGCTGAGTAGAATCACATTGCCTGATCTAGCAGTGATCCCTCTGAATTCAAGTGGTTGGTTCCAGTGGCAGACTCAGGGGAAGAGGATCAGCCTCCTGGGGGTCCAGATCTTCCTGGCTTCTTCACTTGGCTGCTCAGCTTGCCTGTGAAATGCATGAGGTGTAAGCACGCAAAACATGAAGGCATAAAATAAATTCAAGCTCCTAAGCTCTAAAATGGGCCAGCAGCAAACTGTGGTGCAATTGGTAATTAACTTCCATGGTGGCAGCTCCGGGAGAGGTACACATTGGGCACTGTGGCAGATTTCGTGTGATGAGCTGGAAGCACTGCTGAGGGGGTCACAGGCTGGTGGCAAACATCCCCGGGACCAGGGAGCATAGCAGGGTGCTGGAAAAGAGCAGCCCTGAGGGGAGGAGATAAAGAAAAAAGCCCTTCGGTGCCTTCTGTGTTCCTCCTGCCCCTCCAAACGTGGCAGCTGCTCAGAGAGGCTGTGAAGTAAGTGTGTTTCTCCTGAGTGCTTGCTGTAAACAGTGCGTACAGCAGCGCTGATTATGCATCAGCTCGCCGGGCTAACTATAGCATAGTAATTAAAGGGGTGAGAACATTTTGGAGTACTTTCCGCCACTTGTTGTCTGTGTAATCCCCCTGTGTTTGGCAATAAATAGAACTTTTAAGTTTAATTAATATACACTTGGCTGGCTATCCATTTAAAAGCATGCTTCGGTGGCCTGAGACATTATCCACTTATGCAGAGTGTTGCTGGAGGAGCTGCTGCAACGCTGGCGAGGGAGTGCAGGGCCAGGGCAAGGGGTGCTGCCGAGCCCTGGAGCAGGGAGGCACGGCTTCGTGTCCCAGGGAATGTAGGTCAGTGGGCAATTCAGAGCATGCTCTGCCACAAGCACACAGGCACTGCAAGAGAAGGCAGAGTGAATAAACAGCTTTTCTCCTGAATGTGGGGCAGCTTGGGCTGTTTTTAAAATTTGTTTCTGAATGCTGGGTTTCGTAAGCGAGTTCCTCCCAGGCTGAGGTGTCAGAGGGTCAAACGAGTCTTGAGAGAAAAATGGAGGCTAGTATCTCTCTTTTTCCCCTCAAACTTCTTTTATGTAAGGCAGTTCAAACCATTGATTTTTTTTTTATTTTTTTTATTTTTTTTTAGAGTTTAGCAGAAACAACAGCAACAAAAAAATTGGTTTGGATTAGATCAAATATACATTCTTTCCCTCCTCCTCCCCTCCTGGGATGAAACAAACAAACAAATCATGCCGTTTAGCACCATTGTGTCATTTGCCCCGGAACAAGCCATTTCATTTCATGTGCTTTTTGAAAAGCAGAGATGAGGAACAGCTAGAGTTTCATAAAACTGCCAGAGGACTTGGACTGCAGTCCCAGCTCCAGTGAGTGCTGAGTTATTTATCTGCAAGAGCAGGGTGTCAGCAGGAGCTATTTCAGGCCCCCCTTTGCTCCAGAATGCACCCCAGGCTGATGTTCGGAGGAATTTTCTGTGGGTGGCAATGATTCTCTGCAGGTGAAGGAACGAGTTGATCTGCAATGGATGCACAAAGTGAGCCATGGAATAGAAGTGAGGGTCAGGGTGGATGGGGAAAAGACTTGGAGAGGAAAGAGAAGAGTTCAAGAATGAAGAAAGTCTATAATGTTGCAGCCTCTGCTTTTTTCTTTCTGTCTCTGATGCTATTTTTCTATTGCTCTCCTTGCCTCTCCTGGTTCTTTACCCCATGCCTACTCACCTCCTATTCTCATGTCTTTTTTTACCTTCTAAGTCTTCCCCTCTGGATTAGGTGCTTTGA
This sequence comes from Thryothorus ludovicianus, assembly GCA_013397245.1. NCBI lineage: Eukaryota > Metazoa > Chordata > Aves > Passeriformes > Certhiidae > Thryothorus > Thryothorus ludovicianus. Next base: position 277,945 of record VZTB01003548.1, read on the forward strand.
TCTGGGAAGATAACTCAGTATGCCATTGTGTAAACTGATAACTTATGCTTCCTACTGATGAGCTAGCATGTGTAGGGTTGTGTGTCTTGAAGACCCAGTTATAGGTAAGCAGCTTTAATTTTCACAGTTTTTTGTTTGATCATTATTTTTTTAATAATTTTATTTTTATGTCTTTGTGTTGATTTTTTTTTTGAATTTTAAAATGCTCTGCAAGAGCAGATTCTCTGGCTTGTTCTGCAGAGTGGAGGGCTTGAGAAATGTCCTTTCTCCTGATTTTAGGGTGGAATTAAACAAACACTTGTTGGGTGCAAATAATTTGTCCTATTTTCTCCATCAGTTCCAGGAGGAGAGGAAGAGTTTCCCCAAGGAAAACCTTTCTCTAAATTATCAGTAAAGGAGCCTGAGGTGGCTGGCTCAGGTGCGAGTGTCGGCTGTGGGTGTCCACCTGTGCCCAGAGGAGCGGCGTGCTCTCTCTGATTGGCCTGGCCAGTGGCAGTTGAATTAGCAACAGAGGGTCCAAAAATAAGCAGATTTAATAAAAAAAGCTTCATGGCATGGTGGTTGGGCCCGTGCTGTGCAACTAATTAACTTGCTAACCCTGTGGAAGCACTTCCAAAATCGAGCTCCTGTTCTCTGCTCCCGCGCTTCCTGCATTCAGCTTCCTGCTCTGCTCCGGCTGCTGTCCCCTTCCCCAGGCAGTCAGCATAGCAATGTCACTTATGCCTGCTGTGTGTACAGGAGGGACATGTCATATTTTGTGCCTTTCCTGGCCTGCTACTGTGACCTTCTGCAATAGCTGAGAACTTCAGCTCCCCCTCCCTGAAGTGGAGCAGCTGTTTTGCTGAAAGAAGACTTTTCTTTGGGCTTCCCTGTTGCATGCAGTAGTCATCCACCAAAAATTGTATATAAGAACAAGGAGATAAGTGCTTTTTTTAAGTTGTGCTTCCTTTTCTTCATGGCAAGTGGAGTGTTATCCCTCTGCATAGAAGCACAGATGTGCTTCTCTTTTACATTGTGAGATTTATCATCAATGCATGTGAAACATAGCTTCCTTTTATCTAAGTCTTTCTGTTTTCTCCATTTGTGGAAATATCCTGGTTTTCATACTGCGGCTTGAAATGCCTGGCTCTGGCTATTTGTACCTGCTTTGTAATAGCCCCACTTGAGAGGTGAAAAAGGAGGCTCTAAAGCCCAATTCCAAGATTACGACCTGCACATTATTTTAATTTAAACTCACCTCCTGTTACAACAGAGAATCAAGGTGTAAGTGTGTAAAGTGCTTTGGGAGCCCTGTGATAAAAGGCCCTATAAAAAAATAAATGTAAGCAGATGGCAGTCACAACCTGCCTGGTAGGAGTAACACACAAGCTCACAGAAAATGGTGCAAACTCAAGCCCTTCCCAAAATTATCTTTGACAACAGTAAATGTAACCTTTGCCAGGGCCTGGGCATTTATAATGTAGACCCTGCTATTTCTCACTACATTGCCTCAGCCCGAGACACAAGCTAAATCATCGAGTGGCACCTCCAAGCACATTCAGGCTTTGTGTGACTGTTTGTGGAACAACACCACTGGCAAAATCATGGCCATGGCTGTATCTCAACCACTTTGATGTTGATATCTTCAAGAAAAGGCATAACATAAGAAGTCCTTGGATGCTATATCACCAAATTGTAGTTAAGCTCAGTTTGGAGCATGATGTGCAGAAATGGAAAGGAATGAAATGTAATGAGCAAGACATGCAGCGACATGTTTGCTGAGGAAAAGGGAGAGCTGATTTTTTTCTACCCTTGCCTGTTCTTCTAAACACCATTTTTTCCCAAAGGATGGATTTTCTCTTTATCTAACTTGTCTTTTTTCCCTGCTGTGAAATGTTTTGGGTCAGATGATATTTTGCTGGGCTTTAGAAAACTGCTAAGAATTAATTAATCTGTAATTAAATTGATGGGGAAAGACATACAGAACTGTTAATAGAATTACATCCTCAAAAGGAACAAAAATAAGACAGTTTCCTTTCATTTCTCTTTTTTACAGTTTGCAGTGTGACAGATTTCTGACCAAGTTCAAGTTTAGACAAAGTGCATGTGGCAAAAGTTGGAAGTGTTGTAATGCTGCCTACTGTGATTTGTAAAAACATTTAGGATCCCCTGGAGAGGAATGTAATCCAGGGTTCCCTGCTTACACAGAAACACTCAGAACAATATAACATTTGAAAGAAAAGAAACATTTTTAATTGGATTTGTGCTGACTATTTTCGAAATACAAAGAAGACGCCTTATCCAGTAAGCTGCAGATTGTTTGCAGTCACAGAAAATCGGCAGGCCTCAAATTAGCTGCAGGACAGCCCTCGCTGTTGTTCTGTGAGCCCAACAAAATGTGAGATTTGAAGGAAAAATACTAATGATAAGAAAAGGCTGTAAAATTCAAGCCACATGCTTCTCTAAGTTTATGCAAGTTAAGCTGAAAGGATCATGTGATTTCCTCATGCATTCCTCGAATGATAAAAAAATTGAAGGGGAAGATTGTCAAGTTTGTCTTTCTTCTGAGTAGAATACTTGCTACAGGATGGGGCAGATCGTGGTGTGTGCTCTCCTTTGCTGACTGGGACTGTGCTGCCAAAGGGTGACTTTGGCTTGCTCCCCAAGTCCTGCCACCTCACTCTTAACCCCTTGTACCTTTGGGGATGACCTTCCCTGCTTTCAGCACCCATCCCCCTGCTGTTAGCAGGAGAGGGGTGGCTCAGGCACTGCTCCCAGTTTCATGCTGAGTTGAGTCCCTTTCCTGTTTGTATTGAACATGATGAGAGGAGAAACCTGTTGTTTCATCAGCGACATCAAAGAGAAGAAAATTGCTCTGCAGTGTATTCAAATTTGCAACATCCCTTGGCTTTTGTAGTAATAGAGAGAGGATATTAGAGGCTTTTAATAAAGGTACAAAGCCTGGATTTATTTCCCTTTTCCTTCCATTGTTGCATTTCTTTTTCTTTCTTTGCATTGTTGGTCAGTAAGGTCCATCTGTAATGTCAACAGGCCTTATTTTGCCAGATGCAGCATTCCTCTTAACATCAGTAGCGGCTGAGGAATCACTAAACTTAAGGTGAGAATAGACTCCAGAGCAGATGGAGTGCCCTGAGGAAACTACATTTTGGTGCCTCTGTAGTTGTTTGTATTTATTCTTTCCAAGTATTAAAAAAACCATTAAGATGTATTCCTATAAAAAGAAAAGATACAAGCTCAAGTTCACCCTACTGATCTTTTGGCACTTCACGGATAACATAAAACAAGGAATATTGCCACTCAGGCCTCCTTCTATGTAACTAGTGAAAAGACATTAATATCTTCATGGGGAATTTAAAACTGCACATGATCTGAGGGCTCCTCTGGAGGGGACTGTTGCTTCATTGACTCGAGTGACTACACACCTACCATCTAGGTACTCATGGTTAGCCTGTGAGTGAAATTGTGGACAGAACAATTTGTACATGACAAGATCCCATAACTGCTGTTTAAGGAAGGCGCACACTGGGTTGGTTCCACTAACAGTTTGGCAGGACTGTAAGCACATTAGGTCAGGATTAACAGAGCCAAGTGGGTAGGAATGATTTTTTGGAGGGACTGGAATAAGGAGGGTTCCTAGGGAACGAGATTTAAGGTGGGGCAAAAAGAAACAGGATAGGAAAGAGGACTGAGAGTAAGGGTTTGGAAGTTGGGACAAGCTAAGCTGAATATACCTAAGTAACTGCTTGTACTCATAATAAATGCTTGTACTCATACCACCTCTTCATCATAGATCTCTCAGAAAAGTTCTTGAGAAAGAAAACAAAAGCCTCTCTTGGATGATGGTCCCTCCTTTTCAGGAGGGTGCCAGTTACAGCAAGGAGAAGCTAAGATAAGGAGGAATGCATGAGAGGATGATTCTGCAAGACAGTTTTGGGAGGTAACCCTCATATTTCCCAACATTAGACATCTACAGGTATAGATGTTGTGGCTGAGCAAGGTGTCCCAAGCTGCCTTTTCAGCCAAAGGTGAGAAACTGCTGCTTTTAAGGTAGAGTTCATCTGAGCTATTTTAGATGTCTGCCTTAAAGAGTGATGAATCCTACTTTGCCTGTTTCAATTGATGAAAATGGAGTTGAGGGATGTTAACTCAGATGCAAAGTCTATGGTTTAGAAGATACTATGAAATGATCTCTAAACTTTCATTCACCTCCAAATAGCATACAAAACTGCCAAATATTTGTTCTTTTTGGACAAATCTTACTGTTGCACGATTCAAGTAGTACTTTTAAGTGGCCAAGGAGACTTACAAGACATATATTTAAGAAAAGGCAAAATGAGATATTTTTGGTAAATTGCATTTCCTTATTAGTCATCACTTCCCTTTTTATTCTGAGAAACAGCCCTCTTCAGACGTGTTCATTTTATTTGGCAGAAACATAGATAACTCCAGATGTTGCTGATTCTTTTTCATTTCCTTGCCTAAGGAAACTTCAGTTGTACCTGAGAGAAAATAGAAGCCAACCTGGAAGAAAAAGAGAAGAGGTATATAATAGCCTTGATAGAGGAAAAGAAAAATCAGATTAATTTATATGCACTAGATATGTCTAATTGTTTCCTTAAAGATGAATTAAAAGCCTTTTTATTCACAAAGAGCTGAGTTCAGGGCCTTGTACATCTCCTATTAGAGTTGGAAACATGATAAAGAGCTGGATTTTCTAGCTTCCCTTAAGGGTCTACTATTGCAATGGAAAGCAGAGCACTAAATGTAGCAATTGGCAAGTAAGTAGAAGTGATAATAGGCTTTGATATTAAGGAGAAATGTCCTTGGCTTACAGAAGTAGATTCCATCTTCTTATTTCAACAGAGGTCTGCTTTTTGCCCCAGACTTGCAAAAAATTTCCCCAGACTGAGGCACCTAGATTTTTAGCTATGGAGTGTTGTAATTTTAAATCTGCAAATACAATGTGTTATCCACCATGGCTTTCACACTTTCAAAGTTTGTCAAAGGATATTCTTGCTGTTCTAATCTACTAAGGATAAAGCCTGAGAAAACACTGATTTTTTTTTGCTATTCTTTAGGATACATTCCTTTGCTTGCATTCTCTGTTAAATCAACAGAGGTTGATGAGGTTAATGACATACAGACCTTTCCCCTCCAGAACAGCAGTTCATCTCTAGTTCACGCTGCTAGATACTGAAAGTCATTCCACCTAAAATAAGATAAAGTGAAATGAAAAGAAGAAAGGAAAGGAAAGAAAATAAGAAAAGAAAATAAGAAAAGAAAAAGAATGGAATGGAAAGGAAAGGAAAGGAAAGGAAAGGAAAGGAAAGGAAAGGAAAGGAAAGGAAAGGAAAGGAAAGGGGAAAAAGATGTCATCCAGTTAACGACAAGTACGAATTCACAAGCCTATGACCCATGAGATAGAGCTTTCCATGTCACTAAGCAGAGTGAGCAGGCCTGGAGTCTGAATAACGTGCCAGAGTGTTCCTGTGTGACATCCCCAGAAAACTCGGCAGACTTTTCTGTCCAGGGCTCCAAGACTCCAAGATTTCCAGGCTATTATCTTCCCCTGGAATAACATTCAGTCAAAGATAACTTGCTCCTTCTGGTGAAAGTACTTCCATATAAATAAGGGAAGGAGTGGTGTTCTTTGGAAAGCAGGGTGGTATCACTTCTGACAGATAACAGCAATTGTGATGAAGAATAAACACCTCAGTCACCGGGTGATGCAGAGCACGCTGATGCACCCTGGAAGCAGCACCACAGAACCACAGCTGAAGGCTGAATCACTGCTGTATCTAATTAGGCACATCAGCTAAGAAATGCAAGCCTCCAACTGTCTGAGAAGGGCTGAGATTGCTAATACCAGTCTATTATTGTCCTCAACGCTCAGAAGAGGTGATGGTTGATAAGATTAAAGAAATTGCATTTTGTGTTAGACTGGTCAGTAGCTTTCTGGTTGCTTGCTGGGGGGAAGGTGGGGCAGGCAGTTAAGTGATGTTGCATCATTTTCTGATTTGGCCCTCTGACTAATGTCAAGGTAAAGAAATAAATCGCTCGTATTTAATGTGTTGGTGAATAACAGCAGCCCCTTGATTTTCTAATGCAGTGTCATTTGAATTGTATATGCTATTGAATCAGACAAAATATGTATTTATGCATTAGGTTTCTTCAAAATGCCTAGTATGTTTTTTAACAAGATGCAGGAAAAATAAACTGAAATGCCGATCTTTTTATTCCTAGGTTGTTTGTGACAAGGCATCAGCAATGTCCTGTGCCGAGCGTGATTCACGTAAAGCGCAGACAGCGGATACTGAGTTTGAAAGGGGGATAATCAACAATCTCTGGAATAAAGAGGTATCTTAACTCAAAAATGTTGATGCATGAATGAACGTAATTCTCTGTGCTCTGAGTTACTTTTTAGGGGACACATCTACTGTAGCAACCACGCTGAATCAGTTCAGTGCCATTCACAAGCAAATTAAGTTGTAAAATCTCACTGTATGTGTATGTGTGTGTCTAAATATCTCTAGAGAAATTATTTATTTATTTTCTGCTTTACTCAAATTTTTCCTCTTCCAGTGCACTCAATTCATTCCTGGAGTCACTCTATTGATGTTAGCAGTGGGATGTCAAGGAGGTATTTTGCTCTTCTCCTAGATTTTTAGGATAAAAGTTTCTGGGACAAGGCCACACACAGCTTCAGGCTAGCTGTCTGATCCAGGCAGGGGACTGATGTGGGGGTGGAGGAAGGTCTGCTTTTCTGTCCTTGAGGGACAGCACAAATCCAGGCTGGATAGTGTGTGATAGAGCAAGGCAGCAATGCAGAAATGCTAAGGAAGATGGGTGTCCTGGCCTCTAGACTTTTAGGGACAATTTGATGAAGGGTTGTTGGAGGGGCCCAGGGAAGGTGTGCCTTGTGAAAGAGCCTGACAAAGGGCAGGTGTGAAGGAGGAATGGTGCAGGGGATGTCAGAGTGCTGTGGCAGCTCGTATCAGTGAGGGCCAGTTGGACGAGGAGTCTTTGTGCTCTGCCTTTCAGGCATGCAGTAGTTGAAGATGAGAGACAGGGGGACACTGAAGAAAGAGGATGAACAGATTTCTCTTGCTGGGAAGATGATGCTGTGGGTCTCTAACCTAGGCAGTATTGAGTACTGCATATAGCCTCTGAGCTGTCTGAATGAAAACAAAAATGCAGGGTCCTCTTGAAATCCATGTTATGGATTCTTCATCAATGGATCCAATATACCCTCTCCCACTCCTCTTTGCTCCCCCACAAGGATCTGCTGCCTCCACTGCTGTGTCTGTTCTACTGGTGAAAATGAAATGACTAAGGAAAAAAAGACTACAACAGGAAGACAATAGAAAAACAGATGGGTAATAGGAAAAAAGTGCTTCTTTAGAACCAAATCACAGTTAGCTGAGTTGGTGCAAAGGAGAGGGATAACCAACCCTTCTTGGGGATTGGAAGAAACAGAGATGAGTAGGGATGGAGGGGGTAGGGATGAAAATTTTTAAGCCAACACTACTCCCAAGGGATTGGAAATACCATATTCCACTTTTAATAAGAATGGGAATTCATCTAATGTTTCTAAAGAAACATGTGTGCATATGGACACTGGTCATAGCTGGAGAGCAAGAGCTCTACCTGGTCCAATCAATCAGCTCCTTACTGCTGAGCTGCTTTTTCTGTTCTCCATGAGGAAGCCCAGATGCCCAGCTGACCCAAGTACTTGAGTCTTAGAGCACTCAAATGAGCTCAGATGAGTACAACCCATACCCTATAAATAGTTCATATATTGTCCAAGTTTACAGGTAAATCCATTCACTAGCTTGACTATAAATAGATTCTGTAAGCGCCTAAAGTTGGACCTGTTTTAATGATGGAAAACCTCTTGTCTGTAGGTTACATTGTTAAAGAAATATGATCATCTTCCACTTAGTGTCATTATTTGCCAAATATAGTTTCTTGCCAGCACTGAAAAATCATGCTAGAGGAAGTGGCTTAAACACTTGCCATCTCTCAACATTGCTTCCCTCCTCTATTGTTTCTAGAAGGAATAAAACTCCAGAGTGCTTTAAGCAAAAAAAAGACCTCTGCTTTCCTTGTCATTTGAATGTGACTTAACCTCTTCTCCAAGGACAGCTGGCCTTCACTCTCCAGTGGGGGATACAATGAAAATGTGATACTGGAAAGCTGGAAGACCTTGCTCAAAGAGTTATTTTATCTAATATGGCTCCATAGTTGCTACAGTGACTCTGTAATCATTTTATGTTTACTGGCTGTAATAACCATATGAAATGAATGTGCTACATGGTATACTGCATACAGTAAACCTGAGGCAGAACTAAGGTTATTTAGGTATCCATTTGAATATAATTAGAAACTATTTCTTCAGTTTAGAATACTTGGTTTGGAGATAATTAAATAACCGTGTAAAAGACACTGTAAAAGATAAATATGTATTTAGTCACCCAGCTATCTTGCTAGAGTTTTGCTCTGGCAATTGTTACAGCACTGCATAACTATAACTCAGCAATATGGAATGTAATACATTATTATTACCTGGCCATTGATCAGATGAACTGCTGCTTCTGGCTGCTTCTCCAAGACAGCTGAAGCTGGTCTTGTGTCCCAAGTTGGATCAGTGCACTAAGTCCCCAGCTGACCAGAAGTGATGTGTTTTATTTATCATAATTGTAATAACATTTTCTGTTCTTAACTGAGAGATTCTTTTTTTTATATCCTGTTTATAAACTAGATTAATTCCATTGCCATTTTCTTACCTGGAACAGCTACAGATGACTTTATTGAACCCTTAGTTGTTGCCTAACACTTTTAATAACCCACCTGGATAACTTGTGATCTTCTGCAGGTAGGGAACAGAGGTATATTTTAAAAATAAGGCTGTGTATTTTGTGTGCCACTATATGAGACATTTTGGAAGGATTTGGTATTCATACAGAACTGATTGAGCCCCATCTACCTTTTGATGAGCAGGCTTGTCAAAGTGTCCCAAAGTAAATGTTTAAGTCTTTTATGTTACCTTAGAAAAGATAAACCAATCTGTCTGAGATTACTGACTATTAATTAATTTCTGCAATTCTTTTTGTTTGTCCTTGCACTGTGCAGAATAAAAGGGGACAAACTAACCAGTCTCTGTGTGCCTTTTTCATAGTTTGAAACTTTTGGGTTTTGTTCCTTTCCCACCCTGTCATCAGCATAAGCTGCGGTTTGCATGTTTCCCCCCTTTTTCTTTCCCATTAGTCGCTCTATTAAATATGTTAATTGTAGTGTCCCAGATTACTGGGAGCTCCTTAAATCAAAGCCATGAGACTTGGTAGCAAGGCGCTTAGCTATGGGCTTTGCTGATGATAACTGCATCATATGAGTATTCATACAGAACTGATTGAGCCCCTGAGGCCAGATGCTAGAGCTGTTTTGTGCTACTCTGGCACCATAATGCAAACTTCATCAGAGTTTGCAGGTCTGATTGAAGCCTATTTTCAAGTGAGGAAGTCCTGCTATACTGGCTTTGATACTGGTGTATCTCTTGCAAAACACAGTCCTCACTGGAAGCAGGTTCTTGAGGCTGAAAGATGTAGCCCAAATGGTCTGGCCAGGAGGGCCAATCCCATACATTACATACTTGGAGTATGGAGTTGGATGGTTTTTGTGGCCAGTGTTCTTTTTACAGTTCAAGACTTGGAGAGGCCTAAATATTAATAATAATAACTAACAATTAGGAAATTTATTATTTTTATTATTACTACTACTATTACTGCTACACAGTCAAAATTGACAGTGCTCAGTACTGTACAAACATATTATGTCTGAAAAAACTTGCACTGGCAGCTTTAAAATTTCCCTCACTGTGCATCTGTGATCCCGATTTTGGCTTTTCCCCAGGTGTATTTGCTGAGATGGGCTGGTACATGCTACGTCTTAAAGCAGCTACAAAGGAGCTTTATTTGTACTGCCTGTCATTTCAAGCTGGAGGAATTCAGTATCTATCTCACTGCCTTTGCCATATGCAGTTGGGTTTTCTCCTTCCCCTCTGTAATTCTTCTGGGGACACTGCATAATAAAAGTCTCAACTTAATCAAGAAAAATTCAACATGTGGCGCGGCAAGAGAGCGCGTCGGGATTTAAAAGCGTAAAGCAAACAAACAAGCAGGCCCTTGTGATGTCAGACTAATAACACATTTGCTGCTGTGCTCTCTGGCTTGCTGGTGTGTGTACTGTTTCCCTGTACAACATTGTTCTGGGCTTTGTTTCCTTCGGCTGCTCAGCCCAAGAGGCTTCCCTGCTGCCAGGGGGCTGCTGGGACATCAGCAGGTGTCTGAATAATTGGAATAAAAATTCTTTTAGAAAGAAGCAGCTCATGGAAAAGAAAACCCTGTCCTTAGATTAAAAAAGTAAAAATGAAATAAGAAAAAGGTCTTCATTTTCCAGATCCATTAGCAGTTTCAAATATTCCTTTCTCTTAGTTGGAGATAAAATCAAGTCACACACATGAAGGAGCAATTGTTCCGGTTTGGAGCAGGCTCAGCATAGCATGTGATAAGGGGAGCTGTGTCCTGTGAGCCTATGAGAAGTGAAGGCTGTTTGTGGCATAGAGTCCAGTGCTTGACTCCTGGGTCAGCACCACAGAACAAGGCTGTGCTTTGTCACTTGTGGCGGTGCTGCCACGTGGAAAGCCACCATTCCACATACAGTCATAGTGGTTTATAAACCCCCAATTCCCACACCCTTTTTGAGAGCAAAGACTGACTGCTATAGCAGAAGCTGGCTGCCTAGGCACAGATGGATGTGGGTGTCTTTTGCTGCTTTGGGCACCCAAAGCGCAGCATCTAGTGGTCCAAAAGGACGTCGATGCTGCCACAGGGGCCTGCTGGTGGGGCTCCCTCCCCACAGAGGCAGAGAGCATCTCCCTCCCTCAGCCCAGGCTGCCTCCCTTTGGGGCTCTGCTGTGCTTTCCTTTGCTGCTGGCCGCTCCTGGCCAAGCAGAGTCCTGGCCAGTGGACTCCTTCCACTTGGTGTGTCTGAAGGCTTTGGGAAGGGTGAGAGAAGAGAGGTGAGCTCGCAGGTGTGCATGTGGGCTGGAGCCGCTGAGAAGTAGCTGCTTGTAGGGACCTTTGATGCCGGTCCTGGAGGAAGGACTTGGGCCATTTTAAGGCATCCTTCTGCATTAGGTGGCAGGTTAGGCAGGAGCATACAGCTGTTTGGGGTGGAAGAGTGACACTATGCTGGAAATTGTGTCCCAGCTCTGAGGAGGGGCAGCCTGTCCCTGCAGTGCCCAGCAAGGTAGAAGTGTGGTGAGAGCTCAGACCAGGTCTGGGAGGCATCCTTGGACTTATGGGGGGAGTGGGTTTTAGTGTCAGCACCCCAAGTGCTCCACAGAGGAGTTAGGACTGCCCCCCAGACTGTATGCAAGGTTCCCTGGGTGCTGGGTCTCTGGACTTCAGCTCCAGGGATTAATTCATTCTCTCTTGCATGCGATTTTTCCTTCAAGGCCATCTGAGAGTCCTGCATAGTGTGTAAAATACCAGGAATCCCACCCACATTACAAGAAAGGTAGCAAGATGAGCAGTGTTTGGAAGAAAATCCCTGTGGAAGGCCATTGAGAGGGCTGGGTCCTTGCATTAGCAATGGGATGGGGAGAAAAGGGCTTAGTGGCTGAGTGTGTAAGAGCCCCATAGCTTCTGTGATCATTTTGGCATTCAGCATGTTTATGAATAATGAAATAAACTGGTGTGACATGAGGGAATAAGTTGTAAAGTGTCACAAAGCACCAGAAACAAAATCCATCCAAAATGCTTCTTTTCTTCTTGAGGAAAACCTAAAACAACTTTTCTGATTACCTGACAGTCCATTTAATCCCTAGGAAACATTCTTTTGTTACAATTTCAAGGAGAATTACTTGAAATAATCCTTTGTACAATGCACTTCATTCTATTTTAGTTTTAAATCATGTCCCTTTTCTTTTTTGATTTTTTTTTAAGAGAAAAAGAAAAAAGACCCCTAATCAATGCCTGTGGAAGAGCTGAGGGCAAATCTGAGGCTTTCTGGTGCAAGGATTGCCTTTGTGAGGAAATCTATGCTGAAGAGACCAAGACTGCAAGGGCTGAGCAAGAAATAGTAATAATAAAAAGAAATTAAGAATAAAAAGAAAAATCCCTGAAGCTGAAATCATTGCAGTTTCACAGTGCAGATTTGGCCATCACTGTGTCCCCGAGATGAGGAACGGTCCTTGTTGGGTCTGTGTCACACATGGGTGCCTTCAGCAGGGCTTTGTGTTGCCAGTGACCCAGATTCAGGAGACCTGGGGTCCCCAGCACAGAGATCTTCAAGGCTTTTGAGTGACACATGGTCAAGGAGGAGAACCGGGCTTGTCTGTGGCTGCTGCCATCTGCTTGCCCTCCAGCAAAGGTCACTTTCCAGGAAAGAGCCACCTCGCCTCTTGGAAAAGCCTAGTGGTGTGGTGAAGGGGGGAAAGTAAAAGGCAAAAAAATATAAATAGCATGCGTTTTGTTCCTCACATTCTGGATGTCATTAGTTAATAATTCTAGCAACAGGAAAATGGTATAACCTGGAGGACATTTGGGTCTGTGAATTTGACATTTGAATGCTCTCAGCTTGTCTTCTCTTTCCTATTGAAACTGAGATTAATTTTCTCTTCTGTAGTATTGACATAAATCTTATTTACCTCACAGAAATGTGTAAAATGTTACTCTATCCATATTCCCAGACATCTAAGGATATTTCAGATGTACAACCTGGAGGATACTTCCCAGTGGGATGTCTTAGTTTAAGTGAGGGCAGGTGGATCAGAGCCTCCCTCCAGAGTAGGCTTGGAAGGTGATGGCATTTTTCTCCTTACCAGGTCTCTTCCTTAGGTGGTCATGCTGTTGGACATGGAGAGAAACAGTGTCTTACTGTCTGTGGTCAAAGTCTGTTTTTCCTGACATCATCCGTGACTCTGCTCTTGACTGAGCCATGAAACTCACTGCCACAAGCTAGCATGAAAACCAAGTGGTTAGTAATAATTCAGAAAAAGCAAGGTCTGTTTCCTGGATGAGAGCTTTCTGAATGACACTGGATGGAACAAAAGAAAATCCCCCCAAATTAATGAACACCTTCAGCCTCCAAGGAAGGAAATCAGGAACTCGAGGTTAGTCTGAAGTGTATTTGCAGTGATTCCCAGTGGTGTTTCTCCCACTAGGTGAAACTAGCAGCACAAGGTCCTAGGCACATCTAGGAGAAGATATTGTAGTATGTGTGAGAGGTTGGGGAAGGCTTCTGAAAAATATTCACTCTACTATGGTTCAGCACATATTGCACTGGAGGGAAGAATTAATAACCACTGCCTAGGCCACAGGTTATTCCCTCTATTTCCATTCTAATTTTTTTTTCACCTTTGCTTTCAGAATATTCATTGCTTTTTTTTTTTTTCCTCCTAGAGAAAGAAACTCCTTTTGATTTATAAATAGCTCCACAAGTCAAAGCGATGGGGCAACCTTGAAAATATATTATGGATATGCCAGTAGTGACTCTGTTGCTAAGGTTGTATTGAGGTTTGAACTTAAAGCAGGACTACTGTTCCTTTTTTCACACTCCACTGTGTAGATACAGTGGTTGGACTTGGCACAGGAAGACTTCAGAGGACAATTGCCTTTGCTGTGTATTTACTTTAGAGAAATCTGGAACCTGACATCCCACCCTTCCTCTGAGATCTGCTTGCATGCCAGCGTGTCTGTGTTGGGTACTACAAGCTCGCTTCTGGACATGCAGAGTGGTCTGTGTGAGAGATTCCCTGTCCCCAGAATGGCAATTTTTTGCTCTTGAAGAACCAGTTGACCATGTTGTTTCCTTCCTGTCCTCCCCCCAGCAATCCTCTTCACTGGCTGTGTTGGCTGAGAGCAGGTACCAATGGAGCAGAGAGGGAATGTGGCAGTGGTCTGGGGCAGGCCAGGGGGATGGTGAGTGGGATGAAGAGCGTGAAGATGTGGGACTCAGGATGACTCTCTGGAGCATAGCATTCAAAGAAAGAGGGATGGAACCTTTGCATGGGGGTGGTGCCTTTCCTCCTGATACAGGGAAATAGAGGGGAAGGATGGTTTGGGGGGATGCAGGACTCCATAAAAATCCAGAGTGATCTTGTGAGCTGCAAACTTTCAGAAACACCTTTAAAAAAAAATTAAAAAGAAAAGAAAAAAGAGCTCTTGAGAGAGGGAATAGCAGTAAGCACAATATTATTCTTCACACAAATACCTTTAGAAATAATATCCTGTTTGGTTCAAACAGAGCAGGAAAAGAACTGAAAATGCAGTTAATGTGGAATGCGCTAAATGCTCATGTGAAGTTGCCAACACATTATCCTTGTATCTTTAACCAAGGAGGACTTCACTTGCAGAAATGGCTCTTGACAAAGTTAAGTGGACCTATATATTGTTTGGGAAATTGCCCTTATTTTGTGTGCTTCTTGTTCCCATAATGGAACCCATGAGCAGAGGATAATTGCAGCAGTCTCATCTGTCAAATAATATTAGAAGTCAACAGCTATAATCTCAGCTACTTGCTTTACACAGCTTTTCTCTGTATTTTCTGTTCAAATTGTCAGTTGTTACATGTAAGTGTCCCCATTCCCTGTGGCTGATAAAAGTAAAAAGATTTAAGTAAATCAGGAGGAGTGCAGAGATGGGGCTTGGGCAATGGCTCTTAGTGCTAGCACAGTAAATCATATGACAACAGCACAGTGGATATGAAAAATCACAGCCCGAGTGTAGTGTTACTTGTTACTATTATTGGCAGAGCAGCGTGGCACTGAATGGTTTGGCTTTGCAGGGATTCGGAGAAGCTACTGATTGGTTTTAGCTTGTGTGGGTTTGTGCTTTATGAGTTTGGCTTTTAGTTTCAGAAGATGAATGGGTCCCTGAAAACAGAACTCAGCTGAAACCATCTTCTCATCTGCGGGTCAAATCAAAAGCATTGTAAAATTAATTTGTTGGGATAGTCATTCAGCTGTGACACTGCAACTCATGGCACAGTTTCCCCAAAGCTCCCTTATCATCCACTCATCATCCTTATTCTCCTTTTTTTCCCTGCAATGTTAGGGACAGGAATACAGTTATGGTTACATTGATACAGACTCCCCACACCACCACCTCCTGGTGAGGCTCTACATTTGCTCCTGCTTTGTAGGAAGGAACAGGGACGGACCCATCTCCCTCTCCGTGTCTCTGCTGCTCTCAAAGGGCACAATCACTGTTTGTTGTGGTTTTGTGAGCATTTAACGGCTCTGTGAGGAGCTGGATTGAGACTGCCAATGTATTTTTTATTGCCCTTGAATAATTACCAATTGGTCGAAGCTGTATCTTGAATGTGTGATGTCAAATTCATGCTCCTGGCTGGAGGAAAGCGACCCTGTTTGTCATTACCAGCCCTCTATGCAGCAGACAGGGTGATTGTTTCCACAAATAGCTCAAGCCATGTTTGGCACCCTTTCTTGCGTGCTGACGGCAACTCTTCCTGGTTTTACTTAGTGGCATAGGTTATATGCACTGAATTACTGTGAGAAATGTTTTCAAAGGGAGGTTTGAGGCCTATTGTGTTATAGATGTTTAACTCCAGCTCTCCATGTAGAAACGTCTTCCACGCTCAGATAGCCTTCTGTGTGTCCTTTACTATATGCCAGACTATCAGCTTCCAAATTGATCAGAGCCACTGCACCCTGTGATCACACCTTACCACGTGTCACAATAGCTTCCTGTGTTGACAAGCCCTCAGTGGTCAGAGCTTTCTCTTTTGCTGCTTTCATATTGATTGCATCCTGAGGCTATCAGAAATTCTTGATATAAAACCATATGATAAGTCCAATGTAAAGCGCTGGATAAAAAGCTGAGATGTATTGTTGCCTGGGCTGTGTGATTGGGTCATTGTTGCTCAGGTTCTCTGATAATGTCAGCTGCTTCTTTCTGCTGAATTTTACCCTTCAGAGCTAGTGATAGGGTGATCCCATCCACCAGATCATCATCCTCCAGTACTTACTCCAGAAGGCCAGCAAGCTTTTGGCTTTCTTCAGTGGAATATTTGTATGTACATGGCAACACAGGTCATGATTAATAGGCTCTGCAGTCTTCTTTTTTTTTTTTTTTAATGTCAGAATAATAAAATATCTGGCTCATCAGATTGTTTGCCCTGATTGTTCAGCTAAATGCATTTAGCACCAGAGGTAGAACCAGCATATACGTATATGAATACCGTTCTGGCAATTATTGTCAGAAGTGACAGCTGATTGCAGGTATTAGAATGATGCAACTTGTTCAAACTTAATGTTATCTATTATGAGCTCTACTTCATGATGATAATAGCTGGAAGGCATTGATTTTGTTTTCTGTTACTTATCTCAAGCCCATACATTTTGCTTGCATTATTGACTTTTCTGATCATTTCATGCATCATCTCTTCAGAAGATGTGTAAATCAATGTTGACTGTGCAATGTATGTTGTTTATTAAGCTGCCGCGTAGGGTTTACACCTTGAAGAAAATCATCAAATGCATGTCTTGAATAATTGTTGAGCAGGCCTGGCAAGAGAGGGCAGCCTTGGAGCATGCTGGCGCTGGTGTGGAAGAGTTCAGTTAATTATTTATCTGGGCCACAGTATTTGCATGCCTATATGAATTTTTTATGAAGTTAATTAGCTTTTCAAGATGTTGAATCGGTTCAGCGCTGCAATGATTGCAGCCCGACACGCTGGGCGAGTGGCTGGGAGAGAGACGCTCGAGTCACAAGCAGGAAAACAGGAATCCAGATGGGTGGGGGGGCCTTTGAACTATTTCAACAGGTGGCCCTTAGCACCATGAAACCTACTGTGTTTGCGGTCAGCAGTTTGAACACGTAATACAGGAAGGGGCTCAGATTGCACCTCTTTCTCAGGCAACTGATTTAGACATTTAGGCTGAACTAAAACTCCACCCACATAAAACCCGAGAGGGTGGAATGAAGAGGAACTGGGGAAATTAAAACCCGTCCCATGAGATGGCCCAGGCTGCACAGCTGCTGCACAGGCTATTCACTCAGAGCTGCTCATCCAGACCATGGATGGAAAAAACCCAGTCATTGTGTCTCTATGACAGCTGGGGCCACTGCAAAGTCCTACAAACAGGCTGTGTGTGTCAGGACTTGAGGCTGGAATTCAGCTCTACGGTTGCACTGGGAAGTAGATCCCAGTGAAACATCAGGAGACAAACCCAGGGCCAGGACCCAGCGAGGACCAAGACTGCAGAGACTGGTGCTATTGTACGGCGTTTGATGGCAATTTCTTTTACTACTCAGAGCAAGGCAGGGAGGAGTGGTGGGAACTGACACTTGCCCTGGGTTTGTTAGGGCTGTAGGTGTTTTGATGCTTTTGCTGGGGCCAGAGGATAAACCAGGGTAGAGTATAATCCTTATGCTGCAGGTCCTCTTGCCTACCACCATCATCACACTTTGTGATGGCATTTAGGCAGGAATACAGGCTCCCAAGGCAGCCTTTTCCTCCATACACCTTGAAAACGTAGCCTGGCTGATAAGGAGTTTCCTATGGAGCACCTCCTCTAAGAGGTAAGCTCCCTCTCAAAAACATTTCTCTCTCTTGTTCACTGTTCACATTCCTGGGTGTTTGGCGGTGAACGTTCAAAATTTAGAAATCTTTGCATTCTTTTCCTAGGGGTGTCTTTGCATTGAAACATTGCAGTCTCATCCACAGCAGTGAAATCCACACTGTGAAAAAATAATAATCATATAATGCAAGACTGTTCGTTTACAATGTAAACGAAAAGTTGCTATATAAAAGATGTACCCATGTCTGATCTTTTCACACATATGGTCATTTGTTCAGAGAACAAATATTTCAGCATTTGGAAAGAGCCCTGGCTTTGAATATCATCTCAAATCCAACTAAAGAGAAAAGGATGTCAAATAGGCCATATAAATTCCATTGAACTAATGTTTTCATAATCCATATTAAAAAAATCTGAGAATAGAACATTTTTTTAAAGTGGCTGAGGGTTAGTTACTGAGCTCATTTGGAGAAATGAAATTTTCGCAGGTCTAGAAATGACAAAATATAATTGATATCCATGAAGATTAAATGAGATTTGGAGCCAAGTATTGTTCATATTTAAATGTTAAATAATAATTTGGCCTCCACATCATTAACAGTAAGTTTCATCTCCATCTGACTTTATTTTTGGCTACATAGGTCATTCTCTATTGAACGGGATGGGAAAGAAAGAACCTCATAGGAAACTGGAGCTATAGACTAGAAGGAGATGGACAGAAGAATGAAAGATATTGTGTTGTTTGGGATGTGTTTATGAGCATAATTTATCCCTGAAATCCTCAACAGCTGAATTAGTATAGTGCAGTCTGTCAAAGCTGCACAACCCCCTTCTACGTGCTTGCATTCATTGCTTCATCTGTGCTTTTGAAAATACATTTGTGTTCTTTGTGTACTTAATTCTGAGCATCATTGGTTCTCATTTTCCCCTTTGAATGAACTCCTTAGAAATCCTAATGAAAATAGAACAAAAGCTCCCACCAGGTTACTCATGGAGCTTTATTCCTGCCACCTGATGATATCCTCTATGCAGTATCTGCTTCTAACACATAGTTTCCCACCTTTCTCACTTCCACATCCAGAAATGGAGTTCTATTTATCCAAAGAGGTTCTTAGATAGAGAAAAGTATTTGGTGGAAGCTTTCCCTTACTGATTGTCCATTCTTTCTTACATTGCAGGCTTAAAGCATGTTGGAATCGCTGCTTAGCAAAACATCCTGCTCAAAATGCTTTCTGGACTGTGTATAATTTAAACCACTGTGTGAGTTTATATACATGCATACACGGAACAATTTGGCAGGTCTTGGGAGGTGCTGGATACACAAGACCCTTCCTCTCACATCACCTTCTCTCCCCTGCAGAGTTTCCAGAGAATCAGTGGATAGTGATGGGAATGTTTGATCCTTTGATTGTGATTTCTATCTGTAGGTGCTTGGAATCTTTGCTGAGGGACTCAGGAAAAATCAGGCAAATGATCTTTAATTTTAGTCTTAAAAGGAAAAAGTATGACAGAAATTACTACTAGTCAAGTAAAGGAGAGAGCTCCTTAACCATGTTAACTGTGTTCATTTAAAGCACTTTTGGTGAAACTCTAACCAGCAGTAAGTGAGAATTTCCACTGAAAGCAGTAAAATCAGGATTTAACCAACAATATTGTCTTCATTTCCCGATCTTTCATGGTCTGTGTGTCATATCTGCCAGATCTTTGTGGATGTCTCAGATACCCAAGGCTTTGAGCAGCATAGAAATCCTAGTGAGGGTCTATATCTCTCTTCTGTCCTCAAATAATGTGAAAATCACTAAGCAAAAGAAATTATTGATTATATCTTGTTACTAGAGACAAAGAATCGTGTCCTTAATATCCTTAAAATAAGTAGGACATGAGTTGAACTAGGTTTTTTTTCTGCAAGTTCATCTATTCATATTCTCTCAGTTAAATAGATGTATTTTAAGAAATGGTATCCTGGTTACAAACCCCTATCTCCCAAAAGGTAGAAGACCTCGAACTTTCTTCCACCTTCTCTATTTCTTCCTCAAATGCAATCCCAAGTGGGAAGGAGGACACTTAGCTTACTAGTTCTTTTAATGGATGATATTTTTTGCCAACACATGCAACTTAAAGCAATAGGGCTTTCATTCTTCATTAGTTCTACAGTGAATGGTTTAGTATTCCTCTCACCAAAGGTAGTGTAGGCAGGAGGATAGTGCTCCTGGTATAAAGGCAGGCAGGTGTATGAAGGTTTCAGGCTGAGAGGTAACTACTCTTCTTACAATCTGGAATTCAAAGTGGCCTGAGATGTTCTGGGTACTTGAGCCCTCCACAGAAAGTAGACACCGACTCACCTATGAGAGATCTCTGTCCTTCTGGACTCCCTGCTGGAGTCCTCATACTGCATGTCATCCCAGATGGCACCATATACCTACCCCTACAGGTTAATGAGTTGAGCCCGCAGTATGCCTGTAGCAACATTCATGTGAACACTGCACTATAGATTTCATCTTGAGGTCTCAGATAAAAAGCAACAAAGGAAAGACATCCAGGTTTCTGTGTGGTTGCAGAGGCCATAGTCTTTCACCCTGCCCCCACCAACATCCATGGTCTCTGACCTGAGTTTCCTGTTATTTTTATTCCTCCCTGGTTTTCCAGGCAGTTTGTGTGCACAGTACTCAGGTGGTGTGAATTAGATTAGCTCCAATATTTTAAGCCATCATTTAATTTGCAAATGAATATTTTATTGGCTACTGTATGCTCAGACAGATGTGGGAAGCTTTGAAGGGGTGGTACATAGGGCTAGCTCCATGAAGGCAGAGACTGAGATGGCACACTACGACCTGGCTGACCTGTGAGCCAAGCTATCAGGTTATTTGGCAGTATTCACTTATTCATATTCATGTTTATGTTTATTTGCATTTTAGAACCTTGTTATTGGGAAGGGAAGTTGACTGTACTTTACATTTTACTAGCTAGTATGAAGTCTGCTCTGAAAATTACCAAAATCCCGAGATACCCATATAACATCCATATCCAAATTGGGCTGGGTAGTTGTGAATCATCAAGTTTCCATTTTGACATGGGAGCAAATCTTCTGGTCTGGGAGACAAAGTCGTATTATACACAGATCATTGCAAAGTAATAGAGATTTTAACACCACTTCCTATCAGGATGCGTATTCGCTACTTATCAGAAAACAGCAGGTATTTGATATTTGACAGGTCAGAAAAATATGTGACGATCCACAAGGAAAATAATTTCCCTTGATTATGTCTTTTCTGGCTGCTGAGTTTGAGAGTTTATACTGTTTATCTATATTCAGGTATGAATTTGATGAATTTTTCTATTTTCCCTTTTTTTTTTATATTGCATAGAGTTGCCCTGGCTCATTTATTTTTTAGATGACCTGTCATGAATAGGTAATACTTTTATATTTTTACATAAGCTGCAAAACATTTTGACCCTCCATACATGTTTAGTGGCAAACATACAGAAGTGACTGATGTTATGGCAATGTGAAGGGCATTGGGTGAGCAGGCACACCAGAGCACTCTTCCCTTCTCCAGAGGAGAAAACCTCCTGGACTCCTCCTGACTTGAGAGGGGACAGACCAAGCCAAAGGAGACAAGACTGAGAACAGGAGAGAGAAATAAGCCAGGCAAAGCAGAGCAGCAACACAAGAGAGGATTTTGTTTCCTGATGTTTACTTTCTAACTGGAACTAAACCTATTTTGACTTCCTGTCAAAATATCTACTCATATGCAGCTGGATCTTTTAAGGGGCAAAGTTGCTGACATTTCCGTGATCACATCCATCTGAAGTGGAAGTAGCCAGGACACTGGCATTGTTGTTTTACCAGGCAATGTGTGTGGGTGACGGTGGGAGGAATTGTGTTCCAGTCCCCTTGCCATCTGCCCAGCACAGCTTTCTGCAGTGCAGCTGGACACAGAGATGTTTATTCTACAGGATGCAATACATATGAACTCTTCTGGTACATGTGTGCAATAATTTCAGATTCTTTTTAATTTCTTTTTTAGCTGGGACTTCGGGCACAGTCCCCCATAAGTGCTTCAGTGTGTGCATGGGTCTACCTCTATAAGTTGCATTACTACAGAAGCAAGTGATGCTTTTCTGACTCTAAGCAGACATTCATTTGGAGGATCAAGGTTTTCTCAAACTATTATTTTATATTTAAAAAAAAAAAATCTAGAGATATTTTCCTGTATAAATTATTGTGTGATTTTCCCCCAGTCATTTAAATTTACATATTTTAGTGGTTATTTATTATTCCAATATATCTATTAAAAGTTATTACCACTTAAAAATATGACGTGAAAGTAACCCAGCTGCAAGGTATTTAAACTATTTCTGTGCTAAATAGCTGGAGAATGAGAGCAAGCATTACATACACTTGGTGTTCTGAGAGACAGAGTTCCTGTCATTATTTCATTTTCTGTTGCTGGAGAAGGTCCTTTGTCAAGCATTGCTCACTCTTTAGTTCCAGAGGCGATGCCAGCCATGGTTTGGGGTTATATGGCAGCACCCTTGGAGCTGTGTGTTGCTCTGCTGACATCCCTTTCCCTCCACATGCAGCCCAGCCAGTGCTGTACCACAGCAGGGCATAGGGCTGATTGCACCTTGTCCTGACCATCAGCATCAGAGGCATTTCTATAATGTGAGCAGTCTGGTCTAAATTAAGACATCAACAAATTAGAGGGCTGGGCAATCACCAACCACCATATGAAGTTTAACAAGGGCAAGTGCTGGATTCTGTACCTGGGATGGGGCAGCCCTGGTTGTGTGTACAGACTGGGGAATGAGAGGCTGGAGAGCAGTGCCATGGAAAGGGACCTGAGGGTCCTGGTCCATGGCAAAGTTGATCATGAGCCAGCAGTGCCCTGGCAGCCAGGAGGGCCAACCCTGTCCTGAGGGACATTAGGCCCAGCATGGCCAGCAGGGCAAGGGAGGGGATTGTCCTGCTCTGCTCTGAGCTGGGGCAGCCTCAGCTCCAATACTGGGGCCAGTTTTGGGTGTCACAATATAAAAAAGAGGAGTATAAAACTGTTAGAGAGCATCCAAAGAAGGGCCACGATGGAGAAGGGCCTTGGGGGAAGCTGGTGAGGACCAGCTGAGGTCACTTGGTCTATTCAGCCTGAAGGAGGCTGAGGGGAGACTTCATCTCTGTCTACAACTTCCTCATGAGGGGAAGCTGAGCAGCAGTTACAGATCCCTTCACTCTCATGACCAGTGACAGAACCCAAGGGAATGGCCTGAAGCTGAGTTAGGGGACATTTAGGTTGGATATTAGAAAAAGACTCTTCACCCACAGGGTGGTTGGGCACTGGAACAGTCTCCCCAGGGAAGTGGTCACAGCACCAGTCCTGGTAGGGTTCAAGAAGTGTTTGGACAATGCTCTCATCACATGGTGTGATGCTTGGGGATGGTCCTGTGCAGGGCCAGGAGCTGGACTGTATGTTCCTTGTGGGTCCTTTCTAACTCAGCATATTATATAATTCTATGATATTGCTTTTGTTTGAAACTTCTAAAGGAGAATTTTAATAATTTAATGAAAGATGGGAAAATGTCTCTTTCTATCAGTCATCCTGACAGCCCTTTCCCCTGAGACCATCCTGATGAAGGCACATTTGCCATCCCCTCACAGTGTCTTTCAGTGCATCCAACAAGCTTAATAACCGTCTGTGTGCTTCTGCTGAAGTTACCAGCAATGGCTTATCTGACAATGAAGACTCAAGTTATCACTGATGAGTTTATTCATTTAAATAGCTCACAATTCCATTATTAGCATTTTCTATGGGCCTAGAGGTCACAACACTGGCAATGCTGCATTCACTCTTTGAAATCCTGAGAGATTTATCTCCTCAAAGATGCCCCAGATTTGGATTCAGAAAGTAGATAATAATCTTTTCACCTGCCTCGAGTTTGCAGGTTGTTGTTTTTATCTTAAGAGGGTACAACCCTAAAAGGAAAATAGCCTTGTGAGGAAGTAAAAAGTCTTTTTTCTACATTCAGACATCCAGGAGGTTTTGGTCATCTACAAATTTCCCAGCAAATTATTCTGATCAGCAGGAAGGGTTGCCCATAGAATTTGCCCCTTGTTAGGAGCTATTGACCAGGAAAAGGACCTTTCATTCCTGCAATCTATAAATTACCTTTTAAAGTCATTTGCAATAACCATTAAAGTAGAGAAGCAGTTACAGGAGAGATGTATATGAAGGAAGGTAGCTCATATGAACCATCAGTAGACATTGGCCACAGTGCATTCTCAATCCTTTTTGTGTCTGCGGGAAATGAAATCTTCCTGCATAGGAAATAAAAGTAAAGGTAAGTTATGATTAAAAAAATTAAAATCTGTTTAATTAGCTTTACTCATCTTTAGCAATCACTGGAAATGGAAAGGTGGTGAGAGCAGGGGACATGAAAACAGCTAAGTCTTCAAATGCAGTGAGGAGCTCTGGAAAAACCCAACTTTGTCGTAAGCATTTAAAGGACCCCTTAATTAGCTTTTCTGGAAAGTTCACTGATGATATGCTGGAATAATGATCCCATATGTTCAAAAATGTCTGATCATTAGCCAGCATGGTGGCTGAACATACTAATGCATTTGCCTTTTAGATATTTCAAGAGCGGCTGGTGCCTCTGCTGCTGATGCGGCTGGGGAGGTCAGCCCTTTTGTTTTGCTAAATCACATAGTAGCTTTCAGGACTGAATCATTTTCTCAGTCACACTGTGAACATCAGTTCCTAGCAAAGAGAGGACAATGGTCGTGTTTAGAGTGGAAAGGACAGAGGGTTCATGAGGGATGGGATTTATTTTGTTCTTTTTTTGTTTTCTGTCCTGGCCCTGGTCCACCAATACATGCAGAAATCTGGAGGGAATTAGCAGAATAAGTGTGGGACTGGCAGCCCAATACTGTCAATAGATTGTTGATAGTGTGAAAAACATTTTTGTAACACTTAGTCAGTAAAACACCTTAGGTTTTCAGACATATGCTCAGGTGTATTCTAAAATAAATGTCATCACCTCATCTTTTTGTAGCTGTGATAAACAAGTAGCCTGTCTAAAGATTGGTACCTTGAGACTGTGGCTTGCTGAGGACAAGAAATCTCTTGTCTGACACCTCAGCTGGGAAGTTAAGGACTTTCACTCATTAAGCCCATGTGCTAGAAGACTTGAATAATCTCTAAACTTTTGGTGCAAGTTCATCTGGTCTAGCTCAAGTCAAATGGAAGAGATCTCACTGATTTCATTAGGATTGTATTAGGCTTAAGTTAAAACTAAGAAGCAGGGATGGCGCTAAGCTAAGAAAAATTAATAGGAGAGGCATTTCTGCAGATGAATTTCAGATAGGCTGGTTTGAATGCAGAGGAACTGACCAAAACTGTTCCAGTTGGTGTGACTAGGAAAAAGATCTTGTGTCAGTAGTGATGAGGCCATGTGAAAAGTACAAAAAAAGTGAGTTTTGGACCAATAGAAGACATGGAGGGAGGTGCAGTACAAATAATTCTCACACTTTCAAAACAACAAGATCTTCAGCAGACCTTCTTTTCAGGAGGCAAGACAAAATTTAAAAAGAACATATATTGAAAGGACTCTTAAGTTTAATATCCCAGAAATAAATATCTCAAATCTGATTTAAGCTTTGTCCACTGAGGTGTGTATTTTTTTCTTCTTACAATTTCCCTTTTGAAGTCTAGAGGACAGAGGAAAATGCAGAATCAATAAACATAAAAAGGTGTCTTTTTATTGGTCTCTCTTTCAGTGTTTGATGGAACTCCAGGAAAAAGAAAAGTAAATGTGTTTCCTAGGATAAAGTCTAACACATTCTTCTTTTTAATAGTATTTTGAAGCTAGGGCAGTGTGATTAGGTATTCTCTTTGTCCTGTGGCTCTCTGGAATGAAGAGTACAGGCTCCAGGGTACATTTTTCTCCACTTACAGTAGAAGAACCCACATCAAGTTCATTTTTTATGACTTCCATAATCATGTGTGGATTGTCACAGTGTGAGAGCTGGAGTTAATTTTAGCTGAATTGTGGCCTAGAAAATATAGTTGCTTAATAAGCCTGAAATATACATCAGATCAGAATTTCCATTTCCAAAATTTGGAAAGAGTTACTCATCTGTGAAGCTGACAACAGCTTCCATGTTTAAGTGCTAAACAGCTTTTATTGAGCCAACTTTTAGAAGGTGCTAATATCTAGATCCACATGTCTTCTATGTTTGCAATGGCAAATACTCAAAAAGAAGCATAATTTGGCTCAAAATGAGTTGATATAACAAAAAAGTTCATATTCTTCCTATGTCACTGTTGCCTGAAACAGATATAGAGGCAATTTATTCAGAATAAATTATTGCCAGCCTTAGCTAAAATAACTTGCTCTGTGAAGCTTCCTTATGTATGTAACCAAGGGGAGCTGTCTGGCTACATCTGTTTTTGCACATCTTTCAGATGTATCACACACAAAATCCACCATTTGGGGATATTGTGTCATCAGTGACACAGTCTGGGGAACTCTGAGTTCATAAACCAAAAAACAGATTACATTCATCCATATATGTAGTTTTTTCATCTGTGTCAGATGCAATATTGATAATATTCTTCATTGTAATATTTAATGACAATCTTCATCTAATAATTGATGGCAGTATAATTTAATACATACAGTTACTTATACATGGCAGGTTGGAAAATGTTCTTCATTTTGCTTAACTGTTTAAGGATTCCTTGTGAAGGAAGAAGGAAGTGAAATTGTTTGAGAAAAAAAGAAGAAAATGGATCGGTCACTTGAATTGTAATATGGCATTACACAATATTTGGATGTGCTATTTAGGAGCAGATGCAGGAAATCCAGAGAATCTAGAAAATCTTCAGAGAAACTGAAGTTTTTTTGCTTTTCACTCAATTATCAGTCCACTGGTTTTCTTTGTGGCACAAATACACTGATATGCTTCGCTCTCCCATTCATCATGAAGACGTCCCCTCCTTAAGTAACTCAGCCATGGCTTAGCATCAACCAAGCACCACACAGCCACAAGAGGGGACATTTGGAATGGTGGTGTTGACTTTCCCAAGTAAGTGTTATGTGTGATGGAGCCCTGCTGTCCTGGGGATGGTTTGACATCTGCCTGCCCTTGGGAAGAACAAGGAATAATTTATTATTCCTTGTTTTGCTTTGCTTTGAGCTCACAGCTTTTGCTTTCCCCATTAAACTGTCCTTGTCTCAAGCCATGGGTTTTCCAGATTTTATCCTTCTGATTCTCACCCAGATCCCGCTGGTGGGTGAGTGAGTGAGTGGCTGTGAGGGGTTTGGTGACTGGCTGGAGTTAAACCATGGCAGCTCTCCAACACAGTTCTTGCTTCTCCCAGCTAGGTAACAAGACATACGAAGTGATCTTTGTATGCAAGACATACAAAGTGATCTTTCCTGTGTTGCCTGCTGTGTTCCTCCTCTGATCAATGTGGAGGGTGATGCACCCAGGTTTGCTTGTGCAGGAAGAGGAAGATTGGAATCTCCAAGCTCTCCGTAGAGAGTAATGGTAAGCTTTGTGCCACTCTCTTTTTTCTTTTTCTTTTTTTTCCAGAAGGTGGCTTGGTTAGAAAACTGTCTGAAGTGCATTAAAGGGCTAGGGATAGAAAGACCTATGTTTTTTCTCTTTTCAGGTAGCCAGCTGCATCTTTACTAACATTCTGTCTAGTTTTGCAACTAGACAGGTGCGTTTCCCTTTCTTGTCTATGTTGCCCATGTTGTCGTGGGGCAGTTGCACCCATGTCAACCCAGCAGCTGTCAGTGTCAATCCTGCTTCCAGGATGGGGCATCTTGCAGAGAGCGGGCTGCAAGGCTGGGTGGGTGTTTTAAGAAATAAATTTGTGTCTTCTTTCTTTCTGAGAGTCTATCACATACCTCTGACAGAGGCAGAAAGATTTGTATCAGTCATCAAGTCTTTGCTCTTTTGGAAACATCAGGCTTTTCAGATGTGGCCTTCAGCTGAGCCCACGTGTCAGAGTCAGGGAATGCAGCTGAGACATTCCTGGTGTATGCTGATTTAAATACTTGGTGAATGGGGTCTGGAGATTTTCAAGGCTTGTTTGCAAGACAGACCACAGCAGAGTAATTTCCAGCAGGCAAGGTGTAGACTTTCAAAGCCTTAGGTCACAGAGTCCAAAAATGACACCTTCTGTTTCTGTACCTTGCTTTACTAGATGAAACATGATCTCAGATTCATCCTCAGCAGATGTATGCTGCCAGCACTGGCTTTTGTAAGGACACTGTTGCTCAATGAAATTTCTATGTTTTATCAGAGCAGAACTGTGGGAAACATCACATGAAAGTAATACATCAAATAAAAGATATTAAAAAGGTGAAAAATATACCTGTGGGAATTGTCTCATAATTTTATTATCCAAACCTCAAGAATTTGCCAAATAGAGCTGGAAGTCTCAGAAGACTGACTAGCTCACAAAATTTCTGCTGCTTCGCTAAGGAAAATAGGGCAAATGCACATTTTAATTCTGAGCACTTTGTTACTTCTGTTTCTACTCTGTAGCTGAGCGAAGTGTGAAGTGCCGAGGTATATGAAAATGAAACTGAGGAAGAAAAGGAACTGCTTTTCTAAACATCTTGGCATTTGGCCAGGTCTTCTTGGTGATGTAAATTGGGAAAGCTGTTGGCAAGCTAAGGAGCTGCTTCAGCTTACACTCCATGAGAATCTGGCACAGAGCATTTGACAAGTTTTTGGAATTTAGACTTTCAGGAGACACAATGTAAGGCTTTTATTTAAATACTCAGGTGCAAATATAACCTGAGCTCTTCTTAGGTGTCTGAAAATATCTCTTTATCAGCAAGCTCAGAGAATTAACACACAAGCTAGCCAGAGGTTCTCCTGTATCAACATTATAGCATCACTTTTGCATAGTCACCTATCATAGTTGATCAATGACTGCCCCCATAGCCCCCTTTTTAAGCTAAATTCAGCTGTAACTGACTAATTAAGCAACTTTGAAATGTATCTCAGAACCTATTGACTAAAAAGTTATATTCTTTCAAAGCTGAAAGTGTTGCCTTAGGGGAATTAAGTCAGCCCTTTAAATTTTTTAGTAGCTCAGCTTTCTGCTTAATAGGTTTTGAAATACGTCTGAAACTCACTTAATTAGTGACAGTATATTTTAGCCCTGGAAAGTGGTTGGCTTTCTCCAGGCGTGGGCACCAGCTAGCAAGGCTTGCTGCAGGCGTGGCCGCTTGCACGCCGGTGCTGCTGCAGGTGCAGCGAGGCCCATGGAGTGTGAGAGGCTGGGTGTCACCCGTGGGGACAGGGTGCAGGAGAGTGACCTGCTGCATGAGGCATCTCGGGCAAGGGTTCGTGTGCAGGTGTCCTGTGTCCCCTTGGGTGTCCCGACTGGCTTGCCATCAGCAATGAGATCTGGTGAGATCCTGTTGCTGCAGAGGGTGGCAAAGGTGATTTTAGATTTTGTGGGATATTCTGCCTGAGAAATGTGCAAGACCTCTGCAGGTCCTCTATGATTTCTGGCAGCCCTGTACAGATGTCTCAAGTATGCTAGGACAGCTTGTGTAGCCAGACACATATGTTTAGGCAACTTAATTTTGTCTGATGTGCCTGTACACACCTAAATTTCCTAAACTGACTTGTGGTTGGTGTTCTTTTTTATTTTTTTAATTTTTAAAATTTGTTTTTTTTTAATTTAGAGCTGAATCTTCTCTGGCATGGCTGCACTATGAGCCTATGCATGCAGAGCTTCTTCAGCCATCCCAGCCTCAGGAAAGTGCTCTCCCTGTGCCTGGTCTGCATGGGAAGGCAGCAAGCCCTGTTCCTTCTGGGTTTGTAAATCTTCCCTCCTTGCAAGCAGAAGCAAAGCTGCTCTGCTAGGCTCCTGATCACTTCTCTCTGTGCTCACTGGCCTGAACCACTGGTGGTGCTCCCCTTCACCTTCGCAGAGGAGAGCATTTGCACCGATATTAGTGAGCTGCGTGTTTAATTACTTGTACCTGCTACTTGAAACTTTCTGCTTTTACACTCAAAAGGCAAATTTATATGATTCAGCAGCATCCTCTGCCACAAAAACTACTTAGAACAATTGTCTATAGATATTACATTGCCCTTCAAAATCAGGTATCACTCCCTCTGCTTTTATCAGCACAGATAATTGTTTAGTATTCACATGAGCCAGACTTCACTGAAGTCTATTATTAGGCAATAGCACACTCATTTTCTAATATAGCATATACAATGTTAACCTGTCTACTAGATTTAGGGGTGCTATTTTTTTTTCTGAGTCTCGTCTACTGCCTTTTTTTCAGTGATGTTTTTACTTTCTAAAACTGCACAGAGGTGTATTTTGAGAAAGACTTTGACTAATAGCTATTTGACCTCCCAGGTTGGAAATCTTTTTTACTGATTCTATGCTGCCAGACAAGACAAACTGTACAAAAATGCACATGGACTCAGATGATTTCTTCTGAGTAGTGACACTTAGGTTTTTTGAAAAGAATTTTAAATTTACTTTCTGAACCTAGGGCTAAATCAGGAACAAAATTTACCTGGGAACTTGCCAAAAATTATTGTCTCTTCTGTCATTGATTCAATTATTTTTTTCCCCCCTAAAGTTCTTTATTATATTTTTAAGTATCTTTGAAGCAAATCTGTTTAAGATTGTCAAGGTCCTGTGCATCTACTATGATACAAGGAACACTTCAAGTAAAACAAAAATTATTCTCAACTTCCCTTCAAATTTAATCAAAGCCTGCTGTAAATAATTCCAGATAATTTCAGTGCTCAACAGTTTTTGAGCTCTTTGGAATCTATGCAAAGCCATAGTGAAAGAGGAAGGCAGCTTTCCCCATCCCCATTAATAAGGGAAAATGAGCTTAAAGTAAGATAAATTTTGCTAAGTTAGCATTTCAGTTACCCAGAATTAAACAAATACCAGTCTAATAAGTAGAACTGGAGCAAAATCAACATTAACAAAAATTATATATTAGTATACAAACCTTACTCAATTCTGAAAGCTGTAATTGGTGATGAAGTCAGACAAAAAGCCGATTCCTTCTGTAATGAGGACATGATAGAGGAGTGGGTAAGAAGTTACTGATGAGTATGGTGGTGACTGACCCAATGACTGGTATGCCTGTGCTAGAACATATTTAAACCTGAACAGGCCTGGGGTAGTTCCAGACACAGGCTGCCTCTGATCTGGCATACCTACAGAAATATTTGTTATTGCTTGGGAACAAAGTTACTGTGCTAATAGTGTTGCAGATGCTTTTTCTAAGCAATTTTTGTGAAGTTTTGTTTTCCATTACTGATCCCACAGCTCTCGGTGTTGTGCCAGACTGTGAGGACACCAGTGAGACAAGATGCTGGGCTTGGACTGCATTTAAAAAGTTCATTTTCCTTTCTCTGCTTTTTGCAAAAGCCACCCACTTATGAGAAGATACTAGTCATCACAGAAACAGAGACAATAAAGGCAGGCTGGGTGTTCCCTATAGCTCTAGGAAGAAGTAGTATTTATGCGTGGAAACCTAAAGGCCTAGCAGGTCTTTGTTTTCTTTGGCCAGAGGCTGGCAGTCACAGAGTATCTGGAAGTATCCAGGAAGATCTGAATTAACTATTCCAAGCTAAAATATAGTGAACCTTGACTTTTTGCTGATTTTTTTCCTCAGAAAGAAATGAGCCTTCTTTCTTTGTTTGTTCTTAGAAACAAGAAAATTTTTTACCAAAATTTCCCCCCTTTGCTTAGGAAAACAACTTTTCCATAAACTTTTACTTCCTTTCTTAACTTATCATGAACAAATAATACACTTTTCTTGCTTATGCTAATAAGTGGACCTCAGTTCTAATGAGGAAAAGCAATATTTGTTCTATAGTAGAGCAAAATTTTAATCTTTTAAAGTGATCTAGAAAGTCCAGTAAAATCAAATTGACTCCCTTTTGTTAATGAGTGCTTTGAAATTAGCAGATCAATGAACAGGTGCAAATAGTTCTGCTGGAATTATTCTGACTTGTGATTCTTATGCCTCATCTATGCAGCATGTCAGCATACTTCTTTATCTATTGGCTGCTGAAGTAATGATCCAAAGCACGATTTGCATTTTGTAAACATGACTGGGAGAGCTTCTTAAAAGTTTTATCAAATACTGTTCAGGGCCACAAAAATATGTTCAGACTGGCTGGATCATGCCTCACTTCCTTGCAAAGCAGTGCAGTGGGAAGCTGGGCTATCAGTGCAATCTTTTATCTCGTCCTCTTTCTTTACAGGGGTAAAGGGAATTGAATTACAACTATTCTACCACAAACAAAAGGCTTGCCCTGAGTTGATGCATGCCTACCCAGTATTTGGCTTCAACATAACATAGGGGCATTATCTTGCTATTGTTCAGCTTGTTGAGGTAACTGTATTTTTTGGGGGTTAGTTGTAATAACTAAACCACTGCAGCAAAATACAGATGTGCAAAACTCATGTTACTTTGTTTTGGGATGTCCTGTCTGTTCTTCTCAGCTTGCCAAACTCTCCCTCAGCCCACCAGTACAGGGGTTCCTCTGGCTCCACCAGCCTCTCCTCTTGTCTCAAGGCTTTTTCCTCAGCACATCTCCAGGTCTAGATCATAAACAGCATGAGAGTTTAACTACTTACGCATTTAATGACCTTGTTATTATCGTACCACAAGTCAGATATAAATAAACATAATAAATTGTCTTTTACCTCTATATATCTGAATGATGCATCAGGCTTTCCTTTTCTTTTCCAGACAAAGGAAAAAGTGTGTAGCAATTTTACTAAATAGTACTAAATGGCTAAAGTATACAATATTCGGAGGTGGGAACCTCTTTGGACTAATGATAGTATCCAGCACTTCACTTCCATTCCTGCTCAGATGCAGCCCAGACCACTGGTAACAAAGAGCCTGGGATGGTGACTTGCCAGTGTGGTGGAGTGTAAAGTAAGCGGGCTGTCCCTGTTCCTCCTAATGGACAGGTGTTGGTACAAACACTCTGACCATCCTCTCTGGCACCTGCAGCCAGGCCATAAGGGGTGGTGACTCTCCTGATCTCCCCTTCCCATCTCTGCTCTGATTGCTCCCCTGTAGCCCTATGGCTGAGTCCCAGGTTATGAGAAGCTTTTCCTATGTGGGCTTCAGCCTCAGAAGTGATTTTGCAGAGGATCAAAATGTACCACATTAGGATGTTGGATGCACTGATTGCAGTCCCCAGTCAGCAGGATGCCCAAGGGTTTGCCTGGTTTTCAATGAAGTTGTCCAGCAGACATCAAATGGATCTTGCTCTTTAGTACTGTACTGCTTTCAGGCTGGGAGAAGCAGTTTTAAGAAGTAGACAACTCAATTATGCAGGGAAAGAGATTTTTGTTTTTTTCTTGTGTTTTTTTTTTCCCTCTGTTTTGCAAAAGGAGTAAATATCTAATTTGTTTGGAAAGATAATACTCTGGTTAGGTAATCTGTTGTTTTGAAGGATCTTGCTTTTATTAAGGAAAACAGTATCTATCTGTATCTATCCAGTTTAGCTATTTGCAGGACACTTATCTCTGCAGTGTCTGAGAGCCAAGCATGATCATTAAGGGAAATGCTAACATGTTTAAATCCTAAATGAGAACCGCATTATGGGATAAGTTCAATTTCATGTCATAGTGGGAAAACTAGAGCCTTGCTGAAGATGAGCGGAGTATTGAATACAAGCTGTATTAACTTTGTATTCTGGGATTTTTTTTTTCCCTTTTAACTTACTGTTTATTAGAAACTTTAGATCTTGATAGGTTATAAAGCTTGAGGAGGGGGGAAAAATGATATAATAAACCCAAGCAGCATCAGTAGATTGGAGAGCAAGAACCACCTGCCACTCTGTGAGCCGCAGCCGATGAAGGTTACAGAAAGAAATGATTGACACCAGCATACAAACACATGCCCTGACTAGACACAGCAATATAGCTCAATAGCAACGTTATATCCTGTGATGAGATGAAAGAATACAGGCTTTAAAAGTAAAACACTTTGGAACATAAACTCCCCATATATTGGAGTGAGTCCCTGAGGAGCAGCACTGTGCCCCGTGCCCCTCCTTTGCTCCTGCTCTCTACAGATCCTGCTCCATGAGCAGCAGGCAGGTTCAAACAAGGTCAGAGTGTCTGGCTTCTTGGCAGGAGCTGTCCTTTCTGCAAACTTAATAAATGGAGTCCAGGTGCAGGAGATACTCTTTGCAAATATGTCCTCCATTGCGCCTATAATGTTTTCCATTGCCAGGGCTGGAGCTCCTAGGTTGTATTAGTCCCCTGCTGATCAGAAAAGGATTTGACAATGACCAGTTGCCAAGAGAAGGAACTCAATCAAATTAGAATGCATAAAATTTCTGAAAAACATACCAAGAATTCAGAGCTGCATGCAGCTGCCTAGAGCAGAGGTCTTGAACACCCTGCCCATGGGCCGGGGTTTTATGTCTCTGTGGGCCATATGGCACAGGAAGCCTGGAAACATGCTTACTTCAGCAATAAAATGCTGCTCACCCACCTGGCTACAAAGCTAACCTTTAAAAGCAAGATAAGCATAGTAGATAAAGACTTCTCTTCTTTATGTGAAATGTGACCTCTGGGAAAAATGAATTCCTTCCGACTTTTTCCTCCTTTTCACTGCACTACAGTGGGATGTTCACTCTGAAGCCTAGTAATGATACTAATCTCTGCACACAAATCTCTGCCAAAATGAACAGGTTTTGTCAAATGAACTAGGAAGCAAGAAAAAAATACAAGGCTGGAAGAGACTTTCCAAGTCAACAAATGCAGTTATATACTGTCACTGGTAATAATGTTACTGTAATATGACCAGTCAAGCCTAGTTTGAGAAAAAAATGAAAATGCTGAAGGAAGACATGGGGCTTGCTCATGGGAAGGAAATTCAGAAGCAAGAGTTAGGAAGAAGTAAACAGGCAAGGGAAAAGAAAGGGGAAGAAAAAATTTAAAAAGGTAGTGAAATAGTGGGAGAAAGTAAGGGGGTACCAAAAAAAAAAGGGAACAAGTGACCAAAATACTTCAGAGGCATATTTTCCTGCTAATGGTAATAAGTGCAACTTGAATGGCTGCTGACAGCTCTGAACCTAGTTATTGCATGTGAGACACATGCCAGTTCTGATTGTTGTGTGACTTCCTCTGTAATATCACTGCTGTTGTGTAACAGGTAACAAATTTTCATTTGATGGTGTTTGTTTCTTAGGAGCACATGAGTTTTACCTGGGGAGTTACAAAAATGTAGTGTTTTATCTTGAGTCTTACTGAAAGCAATCTTTACCTGTACAATTGAAGACATGAAGAGTGTATTTGCACAGTTAGTGCTACACATGCAGGCTATGTCTGCCTGTGGACCACAAGTTCACAAGAGGCATTATTTCTCTTCCTGACTGGATGAATCATGCAGCTAGTTGGTGTGGGTCAAGTTCTGAATTGTAACATACTACATCACTTCATCTCTGCTTTGTTCTGTCAAAGACACAAGGATCCACCATGGGATTTCTACCCCACTCTATATTCAATTGAGACATTTGCAAGATGCAATTTAATTGGATTTTCATACCGGTTGCAGCTTAAATCAAACTTCATTATTGGCTTACTCAAATGGCAAATACAGGGAAAGTTGTGAGTGACTTTGGATGGGATAAATGAACCTAATAAATTAGTCATCCAGCTGTGTTATGAAAACAATTTTTTCCTGGAGTGTTTGCTTTCAACTTGCCAAGCAATGCCCAAGATTTCTATGGTTTTGCAGCAATTTTGAGCAGAGCCTGGCAACAACACCTAAATGACTGTTAGCATTGCTCTATGCAGAGTGTCTTTTAAGCTGGCTCCAGCAAGCTGACTTTCCTTTGCAAATTAGTCTGGACTTAAAACTGTCTTCTGTCACTGCCCCTCATTTCACATTAACCTTAACTGATGCCCAGAAGGACCTAACTGCAGGGCACTGGAAACAAATGTACCAGAAATCCATCCTTCCACAGTTTTACCACCAGGCATTAGATATATCAGAGATCATTCTATTTAATTTATGAGGTGTGAGAATCAAATAACCTATATAAAAATTTATGTTGTGTCTCTAGATGTCCAATCGAGATTGAAATATGTCTGGTTAACTTCCAAATAAATTGACTCCTCTAGAGTTTTCACTGAATTTTTCTCCCAGGCTAGAGTATGATTGAGTTTTATAGGTTTAATGTTGTGAAGTAGCACCTTAGAGAGAGTGGAGTTGAGACATTTGCCCAACCATAGGCGTATACTATTGTTTCAGTACCAGTGAGGGGGACTCACTTTAGAGGGAGTTTATGACTGTGTTTTGTCTGTAATTACTGATTAAAATGGTAGCATAGCAATATTTAAAGAGAGTCAATCCCTACTGAGGGATAGAGTCGGTGTTGTGGGAAATATTTCTGGATGAACCCATGCTTCTCAGCCAGCAGAAATTCAGCCATCATGTTCAGGTTAACTGGGATTGGAGAAAAGGAAAGGTTATTACACCTTTGAGTCACATTCTCCTGGGGAGGTGAATGTGGAATGCTGATACTCGTGAGTCCATTTGGCCAAAGACCCTCTTCACAAGAACATAAGCAAAACATCTATGAAAGCAAATTCAGGCATCCTCCTGTAGTGTGCCCCTCACAGAGAGCCCTGAAAGCTGCTGGGACATGTGCCAAGGAATTTTGGTGGAATCTATGGGTCTTTCCTTGTGGCTGGGGTCGATGCATCAGACTGTGCCAGGCTTTCATTCCCCTCACCTGCAGTGCAGATGGTGGAGCTGAACAAGGGATAACTGTCCATCCTGAAGATGCAGGCATACGAATAATCCTTCTGAATATGCAGGTATGTTCTCCCTTTGGTGCCTCTCTGCTTGTTGATGCTAGATCACCATGTGATCTAGTTAAGGGTGTGTCATGGTTTAACCCCAGCCAGCAAACAAATGCCAGGCTGACACAGGCTCTTGCTCACTCCCCGATCAGTGGAACTGGGGAGAGAACCAAAAGACTAAAGGCCAGGAAATGTGGGTTGTGATAAAGACAGTTTAGTAGGTAAAGCAAAAGCTGTGCACGTAAGCAAAGCAAAACAAGTTTCTGTCAACTCCAGGAAAGCAGGGCTCCAGTGTGTGCAACCGTTGTTTGGAAGACAAGCGTCGTAAGTCCAAACATCCTCCCCTTTCTCCTTTTTCCCCTTGCTTTACATAGTGAGCATGATGTCATGTGATATAGAATAACCCTTTGTTTTTTTGGTGTCTGCTGTCCAGGCTGTGTCTTGTCCCAACCTCCCACGCACCTCCAGCCCCCTTGCTGTCATGTCTGTATGAAAAACAGAAAAGGCCTTGNTTTCTGTCAACTCCAGGAAAGCAGGGCTCCAGCGTGCGCAACCGTTGTTTGGAAGACAAGCGTCGTAAGTCCAAACATCCTCCCCTTTCTCCTTTTTCCCCTTGCTTTACATAGTGAGCATGATGTCATGTGATATAGAATAACCCTTTGTTTTTTTGGTGTCTGCTGTCCAGGCTGTGTCTTGTCCCAACCTCCCACGCACCTCCAGCCCCCTTGCTGTCATGTCTGTATGAAAAACAGAAAAGGCCTTGGCTCTGTGCAAGCCCTGCTCAGCAATAACAAAAACATCTCTGTGTTATCAACCCTGTGCTCAGCACAAATGCAAAACACAGCCCCATGCTAGGTACTGTGATGAAAATTAACTCTACCCCAGCCTAAACCAGCACAGGGTGGAAAGCTGTATTTTGCCTTGATGTACATACAATATAGTTGAGCTGAGTATGAAATGTGGGCGAGCAGATCCGACCCTAGCAATGTTTTGGTAATGTTGGGGAGAGGAGTTGTGTTGGTCAGGGGATAGCCTCAATAAAAGGATTGGTTGTGCACACCCTGATTACGTGA
This sequence comes from Thryothorus ludovicianus, assembly GCA_013397245.1. Taxonomy (NCBI): domain Eukaryota; kingdom Metazoa; phylum Chordata; class Aves; order Passeriformes; family Certhiidae; genus Thryothorus; species Thryothorus ludovicianus. The sequence continues at coordinate 315,480 of VZTB01003548.1, forward strand.
GAGATTAAGCAGATATTAAGCAGAAGTCCATTGCAAATTGGTCATTATCACTGAGCCTAAATGCTGCATTTTTAACAGTCTTTATCCCTTCCTAACATTGTGAGTAATGTTAATGTCACCTTATGAGCCTGCAAGGAAATTTGTGCAAAGACTGCGCACAAGACTTTTTTTACTTCTGGAAATGGAAAAAGCAAGATTGGAGAATTGACAGAAGACCTGTGGTCTCACAAGCTGTTATTTTTTACCTGAAATCTTTCCTTTATTCTAATAAATCCATGGTAAGAGTTGTATTTTGCTCTGTTGGGTAGGAGAGCAGCTTTGCCTTACTTTTCAATATTGTGCAACATTTCAGGCTTTGACTTGATGATTGCAATGAATTTTGTAGGGTAGACAAAACAGCAAACCAGAATCTCTGTTCTTTTTGTGAAAACTTACAGCTGGCACAATGATTACACTTCCTTGGGGCTGCTAAATCCTGTGGGAGTTCTTTAAAATTATACTATATTTAATTGAGTGTACATAGCAAATATGACCTATGATTCCACCTATGTTTTCCTTTGGTTTAATTCCTACCCCTCTACTTTGCTCCTTTCATCAGCTCTTTTTGAACTTCGTGCTGTCCTTGATTTTTCCCAGAACAATCTAGCTCTCATGGGCTTAGTCTTCATTAAAAAGAAAAAAAAGTTATCTAACATGTCTTACCTAACAGCCCTGTTTTTTTCCAGTAAAGGTGAGAAAGGTGGTTTTCTTTTCAGGCCTGCCAATTCTTGTCTTTTCTTCTGAGATTGCTTGCCAGCCTGGAGATGGCTTTGTGTTGTGAATTCCTCTTTCACAGTTCAGCTCCAAACTGGGTTACAACCATCATGTTGTGCCGAGGTTGCCATGCAGGTATCCATTCAGAAAGATTTCCAGTGAGAACCAGCAATATTTTTTCCTTTGAAGTGGTAATAACAGTTATTGTTGGGCTCTTCCTGTCCTGGGTGAGTTTACGTAAGTGATTGTGTATGTGTGTGAGATAGCAACGTGGGGAAAAAAGCAGATGGAATAGTTGTAATAACTGGGGAGTGGATGAGTCCACAGCACATGGGCAAAGGAAATGCTGGGAGAAATAATTAGTGCTGTAATCTGATTTGCTAATAATCCATTTATAAAACAGTTATGATATATACTTGTAGCAATGTGACTGATCATAACGACAAATGGTATTACTTCCTCCCCTCCCACTCTGTATTAAAGAACCTTAATTACTTGATGGCTCAAGACTTTGTGGGTGACTCATGCTACAGAGAGTCAGATGCTCACAGCACATAATGGAGCTCTTGAAAAGCTTTCATAATGATGGTGGGCTTTGCACTACCTCCCTCCCATACATCCCTCTCTGCCAAAGAGTTATTAGGTAATTTAAAATAATTAAAAAGGAAATAATTAAAAGATTTTATACACACAGAAATAGCACTTGCAGCTAATTATGTAAGTCTATCACTTCGAACAGTAGGACACAGTTACCATTATCAGGGAATTGTGTTTGAATTGTGACGGATAATCCCCTGGTCCCATGTTGTACTCTTGCTAGTGGGAACTGGTTGTCTAGGTTTTTACAGGATGAAAGAGGTGTATGGAGCCTGTGGTCTAGCCACGGCTATGCCATGGAGGTTTCTGCTCAGCTTTGTTCCCTGCAGATTTTTACCTAATTAAAACATAGCAGGCAACAAAAACTCCTTCATCTAATCTTAATGTGCTTGCTCAGGGTGTCCTGCTAAACACGCAGGAGCTCCTACACGTTTACAGCTCCTTGTAGGCTTGGGGTGGCAGAGTAACTTCCGGACAAGGAGACTATAGACATGGTTCATGTTAAATGAAGTAAATGACAAAATTATTCTATGGACTTGCTGGTAGTAGCATGGACAACATCTCTATAAATATGGTGATAGGAGTATGAGGTAATAATTTATTTAATCAATCAGCAGCATAGGATAATGGCAGCTACTTAATGGTGAAAAAAAATTACATTGTAATTTTATTGCAAGAAGCTGATATCCTACCCAAATAATGCCTTTGACACTTTAGGCATTCAGAATCTAATTAATCAGAAACAAAACTTCTTCCACCTTAGAAAACATCTGTAGTGCATCGTGGCTGCTCATCAGACTGCCCCTAACACTGGACAGTCAATAATTCAACCATTGGACAGTGATAATCCATAGGATATGACAAAACTGTGAAATAGCAGCAGAAAGTAACAGTGACTGTTGGATTTTTGGATCTCTTGACTTTTTATTTTTCTTTCTTTTTTTTCCTTTACTTTTTTGTTTTTTTTAGAAAGCTTTTGGCAATATTATCTTACTATTTCTTTAATCTTATGTGTTGAGATATTGGGGACCTCTGAAAAGGTGTTCAAAATAGAAAGTTAATTTAGCCACTCCAAAACAGACTCCAGAGGAGTTTGTATCTCTTTGTCCTTTGCCTGTAGATGAAACATAGAGAAAGTAAAACAGCTTTTGTGACCACCTGCATCGTTTGCATCTTTGGTTGTAATATGGGCTAACAGCAATTTCCTGACATATGAAATGCTTTTTGAGTTATGGATAGATTGTGCTTTTTAAAAGCTAAGCATTATAATCATCGTGCAGTACTTTAGGAGTGGTGTAAGAAAGATTGTATTAAATACCATCATTAATGATCTAAAAGAAAAAAGTGAGAAGAATATGATTACAAAATTCAGAGGATATTGAATTAGGAGGACTAGAGAGAAAATGAGATAATAAAAAGAGACCTAAAGAGATTACAAAGGTAGGCGGACGTTTTTATAGAAACTAAGATTCATCCCAGAAAACTGCAGAATAATAAATCTGAGGGAAAATAATCTGAAACACATATCTCCAAGAGGAAGAAGAAGCCTGGGAAGCGGTGATTCTGAAAGAAGTAAAACCATAATGGTTAGCCAACAGAGCTTGAATTTGCCATATCATAAAGCTGCAAAATGTCCAATGTAGTTTTAATTCACAAATGCCAAACTCATGTCACAAGACTGATAATCATTTTGCAAACAGTTTATTACAACAGGATGCAGAACAGGTAAAGCAATTTTCAGCTCTGAGTGGTGAGTCTTGATCTATTTAGTTACTGTGCAGCGTCCTCACTTAAACTTTAACTTGCTTAAAATTTTTCAAGATACTTGCCTAAAACTGGTGAGGTGCTGTTTTGTTTGTGCTGCTGTGTGTGTCACACAGAACCACTGTGGTCTTCAGTTGCTGTCCACTGAGGTGTGGGAAGCAATGTTGATAGCAACTCTCACATGCTTTCTTCTGCACTTCTTAAGTGAAAGGTTTGCATGTGTGGGTGGAGGCTGAAGGGGAAAATATTTAATACTATTTTATTGAAATGTGCAAAGAGCTGATACTGGCAATGGGTAGGCTGAAAACCTACCCTTTCCAAGGAATGGGCAGCGGGGAAAAAGTGGCATGATTCATCATTCATGGTGATTTAAATTTAGAAGTTTCAGTCTGCAATTGAGATGTCCTCAGAGCACACAGGCAGGCTATTACTACACCTTGTCTGGATAGTAAGTAAAAACTCACACATTTATATAGTTGATGACTTTTGCATTGCCCTCATCATGCCCTCAGTTCCTTGGCCCTGGACCAGCAGGTCTCTGTGCTATTTCCATTGAGCCACAGCTGAGCAAAACTTGTTTCCCAAAAGTGACATGATCCATTACATATCCTGGGCTGAGGCTACTGGGCGTTTTGCAGAACGATGTATTGAAGCTCCTGCAGTAGGCAGTGACAAACCAGCACAGTGAGATGTGGACAGTTTTTATATGTTATCAGGAATGAATATTGCTGAAGAGGAGCTCAGTGGGTCAGCTGAGGAATTGTGAGGAATTGGTTCCCACTGTACTTTTTTAACTACTGAGGTTTTCAGACTGAGGTAGATTATATTTACAGTCTCCCTATTAAATCATCATAAACTTTTAATGCTAGGAATATGACCTGTTCAAAAAACTAAATGTAAATAGCAAAAGTTTGGGGAGGTTATTGAAACTGCTGTCAGTGTGAATTATACTGTCTTACCCAAGAAATAAGCTGCTGGATTTAATAAGGCAGAAGTTGTGAAAATGAATATCTTCTCCAAATAAAGCAAAACTAACATTTTACTGTCTTCTGATGGTTGAAAATTTATGGTGGCAGCTAAGATATGAATGAAAGTTAAATAGTCCTATTAATTTGATTACTTGTTTCCAGAGCCATCAGACATGTGGAAAGTAATATCATGTGGGAAGTGGTGTAAGATTTACACTCGCCTGAGAGAAATCGCTGCTCCGTCTATCAGATTTGATAGGTGTCAGAGGGCCCTTTGAAAATGAATAATAAGGGAGCTGAATAATAAGAAAGACACATAGCTGTTTAAAACTTTTAAACATTTGGATGAATTCTTGAACTAATTAAAACAAAAGTTTAAATTGAAGTTTTTACTTATATCTGGAATGCAGTAGAACTCTTCAGCTGAGTTTGTGAATTATCTCATGCTCACTGGCATTTGTGAGGGTGGTTTTTGAGATGCAAAAGATTTTATGGCCATTAAAATTTGAGTTGAGTTTGTGCCTGTATCCTTTTATGCACTCACGGTACAGGAGAACTCAACCATATCAGGACGCTGCTGTTCAAACCTTTGCACAGACCTGAGCCATATTGTGTATACAACACAAACGATGTCCCTTCAATTTTTTGTATGTTAAACTTTGCTAAGCTATTAAATGTTATAAAGTCATCTCATCCAGGGCAGCAATGGTCCCCTGCTGCTGTGGTAGTGGTCACAGAGCCATGTGGAAGGCCTTGTTTCTTGCCTCGCGAATGCCAGTGGCAGAACTCTTCAGTAACTTGAGTGGGAGTGGTGTTAAACCCCAGAGGAGACTTACACAAAACAATTGACCTGAACTGGGGAACAAATATCTGTCATGTTTCATCTTTGTGCCTTTTATTGTCGGGGGGTTCCTTTGGCAGAGCAGCCCAGGGAAGTTCCGTTGTGGAAGTTAGCAGAGTGATGTGAAACAAAGCGCGGTTCAGAGCCTGCATTTCCCATGAAACAGCAGCACTTGCTGTACAGCCTGGCACGGAATAGGGCTGGATTAATCTCTTATTCTTCATTTGAAAGGCTCTGTATTAAAAGACTAAGGTTTAGGATTTTACATCCATTTAATACCTGGCTAAGTATTGGGGGTATGTGTTCAGATATTAATGTGACTAAGAAGATATATGCTTGGGTTAAGGTTATTTCAAAAAAAGAAGCTCTGTCATTAATAATTTTTGGTCAGAAGCTCTGCCCGTCATCAGGAGATAAATCATCTTCCAGCAGCTGTGACAGCTCTTTAAGTCTGAGGCCTGAACAGCTTAATTGGGGAAATGATCAATTCTAAGATACATAGTCAAGATGACATCCTTGGTGCAGTAAATTCTTTCAGGAATGAACATGAATAAAATGAATATATTTATGGAACAGTGATGTAATTCAGAATCTTGGCTGTTAGGGAGCCTATGGATCTTCATTCCTTCCGTACCCTGTAGCAGTTTTCTGAGACTCCAACCTTGGTAGCTGTGAATGGTCTGAAAACTACTCTAGGTGAATGTGGATTTTGTAGGAATGAAGAATCTTTCCAAATACTATGAATGAATAAAAAGTCAGCATGTCCTAGTGAGTATTGTGAATCAGCTGTGCTTTATTTTTCTATATACAAAGTAAACATAAAACAAAACCAAAACCAAAAAATCCCAGAGGACCAAACACCTACCTGTGAGTTGCTGGAAAATATTGCTCCTTTACAGTGACAATTATGTGCACTGACCCCATCCATACTAACACAGATCCTATAAGCAGATGCTTCCTGTACTTTAGATGCCTGAGCAGCACTTGAAAATCCCATGGTTGATCTTTGTTTCTTTCTTGAATTAATGATTTTTTCAGCTGAGGTCACCTAGAAAGAGAAAAACTGTTTCACCTTTTGGGAATGCAAGGAGTTTCCAAGGGGTGTGATTTGTTACATGGAACAACTGGCAAGTTTTCCTCTGGACACTGTCATTACATGATTCACTGATAGCACTGAGAGCTGCCTGGAATTTACTTTGCAACGGAGGATGGCTCCCATTGGTGTATACAATATTGCTGTACTTTCCAATCCTGCCTGCTTTTTCTCCCCGATGAGAGTTCCCAGGCATGACATACACCAACAGCCCTGGAAAGGTGCTGTGGCTGTGCTTCACTGGCTGGGCTCAGGCAAGGAGGGAACCAGAGAATGGGCAGGGCATGGGGGGGACAAACTGGTGCTGGCCAGAGAGTCTGTGGGTGGGCTGGACGTGGCTGCCCACCGTTCAGTTCTGCTGCTGGTGTTGTGGCGGACCAGGTGCTCTGCAAGCTGTCAGTGTTGCTTGTGGTAGGGGAGAGTGGTGGGTAAGCACTACAGAAATGGGCTCCAGAGCCTGCTAGGTATGCACCAAGCGGTTTTGGTTTCAAATTAGAATTTTTTCATTCCTAAAATGTGCCGTGCGCCTGCACGTCGGGGATGCACTGCCTGCATGTCCCAGGGATGATAATACGCTACAGCAGCTATTTGTAAATTATAATCTGACTTTATGCAGAAAAAATGGCTTCAGGTTATGTGAAGAGCATCCATTCATACACAGGTTCTTGATTAACCTTGCAGGTTCCCATTGAGCTGTTACCATGAATAAAGTAAGAGGCCTCATGAAAAGCACTTTTATATTGACGTGAAGAAAAGCAGACCAAGTGCTCTTACTGTGTATTTTGTCAAAATAATTTTCATGCTGAAGTTTAAGCCACATAGCATAAATATTTCCCAGCTAGCAGCAGTGATCATGAAGCACATTCTGAAGTGCATGACTCAGGCCATCAAAAGAAAAGCTTTAACCATGAACTCTGTGAACTCTAAGGAAAGCCTCCAGTTGAGCTAATATAATGTATTGGAAATGACTTGGATACCTTCCTGTCTGTGGTGCTTTTTAATGAAATCTGTCCTCCCCCACTCTGGGTGTGTGTGTGTGAGTGTGTACTTAATAGATACAGGGCAGCGAACTCCCCAGGATTAGCTAATGAAAATAGCACTGTAAAATGAATTGAGCAAATCGATACAGCCGGAATTTTGAGCACTGTGACAAATGCACCAACCCGAAATTCCCCTCTCCCACTGCAGCCAATATTTTATGTGCATGTATGTGTTACAAACTCCCAAAATGAGACTGCTATTTGTGAATTAAAATTGACTCAGGCCACAGGATACTGCTTAGGGAAGCAAAGGAGAAGGAAGAGCTCTTCAAGTAGTGGAAGATGGGACTGCCCTTGGAAAGCTCTGGGTCATGCTTGCCATTAGAAGGAAGACCAAGGAGAGCTTCCTGAGCTATACTGGTGTGAGGAACTATGTTCAAATGTGTGAAATAACATGAAGACTGGAGGATCTTGGGAATTTTCCCAGGATCCTTATTGCCTTTCTGACCCCTCTGAAGCTTCCTGTCCAGTTGTGAGAGCTCTGAGTGAGGAGGGAAAGTTACCTGTAAAAACAAAAGGCTGTGAATGAGCCCCCCAAAAAAAGCCTGGGTGCTTTATATAGTTTTAAATTTTGGGACTTCATAAACACATTCCTCTGTTTCCTCCAATGCTGCAGGAATCCTGGCTTTGGGGAATGCAGATGAAGCTTAAATTTACTCCATTCCAGGAGGAATTTTTCATCTTTCATGCAGGGTAAGTGACACATAATTTCAAATGTGAATGTCATAATTAAGTCTAATTATTTTACCATACTTTTGCCTTCATTAGACATTGTGTTTGCAATAATTGCTGTAATCAACCATATGGTTAGTATTAACTCATTAACTACATGAGGGCAGATAATCCCTGCAGGAGGAATAGATGAATTCCAGGTCTGGAGGTGTCATGCTGAGTCCCATCACCCCAGGGAATGGCAGGGTTTTGGCTCTCTGTCACCTCTCGCAGATGAGCAGGAGGGAAAGGTTTCAGAGGCTTCACATAGCTGAGTGCCTTCAGAGGACATGAAAGCCCCAATCTGTGCTTTGGACAAAAAAAGCAAATCTGTCTGTTACCTCTGCAGTTCCGCAAAATATGTCCATGTGGTTCTCCTTGTTCCCAAGGAGGAAGGCTGGACAGCTGGCTGATTTGGGGCAGCCTCACCAAGCAGCTCCCTGTGGCCCAAAGCTGGGCACTTTTGGTAGGCAGACTGTCATGGTTTAACAGAATTGTGAAGTGAGTCTGTAGGAGAACTCCTCTGTGCATTGATACTTGCGTTTATCCAGAGCACCTGCTTCAACCTTGTGCCATCAACTGTAATTTCTAGAAGACATTACTAGCACCTGAGTGTGTGATGATGGTATCTACCAACTAATTCTCTTTTTGCTGGCTTGCTAATAATTCTGTCATCTTGTTCATAATGATTGTACTCTAAAATTATTTTTTACAGTTATAATTAAAAAAAAAATCTGCTTTAACTACACTGTAGTTTCTGGAGTGTGTAGGATATATGTTAATTTTCTTTTGCAGTGTGCCAGGGTGCCAGAATCAGTTAATCAAGTATTTCCTCTTTCTGTGTAAGACTTGTAGTGTACAATGCTTACTGAGTTACATCTCACCTGATCTGCTATTAGGTGTCTTGTATTTTCTCTTATCTCACCATAACTGGACTTCAGTTGGCTATAGAGCAAACTAGAGAGCAAAATTTAATCTTGATGCTATTTTCTGGCCAAATGTTTAATCCATATGTTGATTTCTTCATTTGTTCCTCATTTTTCTGTTTTCAGGAAAGCAAACAAAAAATGTATTTACTTAAAGAGCTGACAGTGGTGATGTTCAGAGCTAATCCATGACCTCTTCAAAATATTCTTTAGCGGAGATGCAGCAGATTTCTTCAAAAGCTTTCTCAGCTTCACGATGGAATTGGTGGTCAAAGACAGTGAGACAGTACAAAAAGATCCCAGTCCTGACTGTCCTTAGCTGAAGTTTGGTCAGGTCCAGACAAAGAGCCCTTACCTGGAACAGCCAATACCTTCTGGGTGCCCCTCTCAACAGTGATGAGGGGACAAAGATGAGGTCCTTGCGCTGATGAACACCTATCTTGTTTAGCTGGTGACAATAATGAATGCTTTTAAACTTTGCATGTTGAACCTGAACTTCAGACAGACCCCAGAGGTGGAGTGATGGGCCCTTTTGTAAAAGGGAAGGGGCTTTGTATCCCTTGGATTTGTTTACTTCACTTGTACAACAGCATCCTTCTGGTACAGGCAGGGGGAGATTTTAAAATCCTGGAAAACGAAAAATGCATCCTGGTTTCCTCTTGCTCCTGTGGCACAATCTGAGACTGTCCTCAGCTCCAGGAGGTGACAACTCATGGTTCTCCTTTTGTAAAACTGATGCTCCTTTTGTACCAATGGAAAGGACTTGCAGGGGGTGAATTCAGCTTACCTTCAGCTTTCAGTCAGGATGGTAACTTTATAGTACATTAACAGTTTGCTCCCTTGGTGATCCTGTTGCTTTCCAACCTTCGGGAGTCAGGGAAGCAGCACAGAGAGGGATACCTCTCTGAAAGGTTTCTATGTGGTATAGTGACACCGGGTTTTGGGGCACAAGAATTAAAGATCTGATCTTTGACAAACCTTCTGCAAAATTAAAATTGGTGATTTCCAAGACTTTTTTACTCCCTGGACATATGCTAGTTTTCCTTTCTGGACAACTTCTTGGCAAAAAAAGATGAAAATATTTTTTTGATGTCTGCTCCAAATAGGCCTTCTCAAATCCCTTTGTGATTTATTGTGATTTGTAAAGAGAGTAAGTGGAGCCTGTATCAACTGTGTGGAGGAAAAGGGAGGAATTTTTTTGTACTGACTTTAATACAGAGGATATATTATTACTCCTAATTGTAAATGTAGTGGGTGGAATGGAGACATCTTTTCATGTGGACAAAAGAATGGGGTAGGTGCTTTTTGAGGTGTGTAGAGATAAACACAGGACATGCTGAAAGACAGCAGAAAAGCTGTGGCTGAATGCTTACAGGGCTTGTGTGGACTTTGGAAAGCAGGCTTGTGTCTTGCAAAACATACAGAGTCCTACCAAGCACAGAATAACCACTTCATCATTTTAAATGAAGGCTATAAAAAATTACAGTCAGCACATAATAGGTGTTTTGCACCCATGCTAAGTACTGCCAAGAAAATAGTTACCTAAGTAAATCAATAAAGTATCATTCCCTTTCAAGGTCTTCCTGTCCCAGTCCCTGAACCTCTCATTTTCGAGGAGTACTGAAACCTGTTCAAGATTTATTTTGATGAAAGTAAGCATCTCTGCATTATCAGGCAGTAAAGAAGTTGTTTACTGCTACTCCAGTAGTGTTGAAAAATCTTTCTGAATACATACTTGCATTGTAGCTATCATAAAAATGTCTACTAGTTATTGGAGTCCCCAAATTGATTTTTTTTTTCTTTCCAGAAAACAAAGAGTTTAGCCTGAAACCTAGAAATTGCTTCATAAGAAAAACCATTTGTGTAGAGAGAGATGGACTGAGGTATCCTGTCATATATGATGTTCAAGTTTGGTATAAAACATTTCTATTCATATTCTGTTAGCAAATAAGCCTGGGCTGAGATAGCAGCACCTGTTCTGGGTTCATTTCCTATAAATCAGTCTAGATGTTTAATATGTTCCTCATTACTGGAGGGTTTGAAAATACACCTGAAAACCAATTTGCTGGCATTAATGTTCCAACAAAGTAGTGAATTTCCAGTTCATACTGTCAGTTATTAGCAGGAAACAGGTTCTGACTTGGCCCTTGTCAAGGATAATACAATTCACAGTCATACTGCTCCAATCAAGCTAGGAAAATGTACTGTGCAGGGTATGCCATTGCAAGAGCTGGAATTCCAAATTTTTAACACATGCAACAAAACCTTTTCACAGGCACTGCATATATAAGATGATTTTGTGAAAAATTTCAAATGAAAAAGACAGTGAAGAAAATCTTCATCTGTTTGCGAATTGTGTGAATGATAGAACAGCTGACTCAGCTCCTGGCAATGGAAGGCTTGCTCTGCTTGCGGAGCTATCACTCCAAGTAGGTTGGCAGAGCAATGCTGCAAAGGGGAAAATGGCTCATGCTCTGCACATTCTCCCCACACTCAAACCAGAGTGATATCCCTTGCTCTGCTTTTGAGCTCGAAAGAGTTTGGGAGAATAAGAAAGCAGAGGAGGAGTGCTGACCTGCTTGGTGCAAGAGAGTGGCAGAGAGGTTTCTCATCCTTGAGAGCCATGGAGCCATGAGCTCCTGGGGGGAGATGCCAAGGTAACAGGTTTCAAGGACCTCATAGCACCTTAATAGGTCTTCAGGGGCTGCATGATTGCTCCTGGTGAGGGACCGAGAATTTAGGATGAGATTCATTTTTGCTTCAGTCAATTAAAAGTTACATGTCTATTTGGAGCTACTTATTTAGGTGTCCTGCAGACATCACTTTCTTAAGCCTTGGCTTGAAGCTTTAACTTTATGTGGATGGGTTTTCTGAAGATTCCAATCAAGAAATATGATTTTGTGAGGATGTGGAGAAGACCAGATATCTGCAAGTCTAAAATAACTAATATTTTAGCAAGAGTGGACATCCTTGGGCAAGGGGACAAACTTGCATTACTTGTTGGGACTATGATGAATGAAGGGGTGGAAAAGTCACTCTCATCACTGAAAGGAAACAAGCATTGTTTCTGTGTGCCTCATACCTGTAAGTAGCATGCATGAGATTTTAGCAGACCTGGCACAATAGTGACTCTTTGGCATTATCCTCCTTCTCCCAGATGGAAAATATAATTATCAATATTTCTTCATTGCCTGAGCATGTTCTCTTTTTTATTAAACTGAAATACTGGGTTCAGAGCAAATGTTAGTTGGGAGCTTTATATTTCATGTCTCTTGTCTAACTCAAAATTCATCCTGGTTTTTTTGCTAAACTTACAAATAAACCCAGTATTTTTGATTAAGTTTTTCATTTTTACATCTTGAATAAGCCTGTCTTATTGATGCCTGCCTTTCTGTTTCTATGTACAAATCTATCAAGACCATCAGGAAATGGCTTCACAAACAGAATTTATTGCAAAGCTGATTATGTATTAATATATACAAATGACAAATCTAAAACACAATGTCAAAAAAGCAAGAAAATGCAATCAAGAATTTATTATTCTCCCATTACTATTCAGCTGGGAAAATAGCTGCTCTACTTTACCAAAATAACTTCCCCCTCCCAAACCTTACATCCTACCTGGGTTTTCTAAGTAAGTGCCACAGAAATATTTGTAATAAAATACTTTAATATATAATAATATCAAAAGCTCACTGTAATTTACCCACCTATTTTTCTCACTTCTATATTCCACGCAGGCTTATTATAAAAATTCATTGTTACTCATACTCCTTGTGTATATGTGAGTATCTAAACTTACAGGTTCATTTTAGAGATAGAACAAGCAACTTCTGCATTTCAGAACCTCGCATCTTTTTCTGTTTTGTACATGTTTTTCCAACATTGTAGGTAAGGTTTCTTCTAGGAAATATTCACACAAGTGTTTGTCCCCAAAAATTGCCTTATCCCAAGCCCCAATTTAACTTTTTCCCAATTAAGATTTTAAAAATAAAACCCAATAATTTGAATAAAATGCTTTTGAGAAAGAATTTAATGCTTTGCTTTTCACCTTGGAAGTGACATTATGACATTGCCATGTCTGCAATACCTCTTTTATACCTCAAGGAGTGACTGGTAATCAGGCCTTTTTCAACTGAAGGACTCATCATGCTGACCATTTTATTGCCTCTCCTGTTGTGAGATACGAGGAGGAATGGGAAATGAATTATGCCTTGCAATGGCTTTGGTTAGCAACAGCACTGCGTGTTATGTTGACACCATGATATTTACTTGCCACATATCCCTAATCGCGGATGAATTTTGTATCTGACAACTCCTGCGTGCCCACATAGCAACTGATGAAATCTCTCTGATTTGCAGGGAAAAAGTCTTTGTTTTTGGGAAGTCCGTGGTAGCTGTAGCCCTGTGTTTGTCACCAGGAGCTGGTTCAGTGCCACAATAGGTGAGGGAATATGGTGGTTTTGGTTGAGAGGAGCAATGGAAACAGAATGGTTGATACACACACATGCACCCCAACAGGGACACAGATCATGCAGCATGCACCACATGCTGCACATATACATGTTTATAGTGCCAACTCTAGTGTACGTGTGCTTGTATATTTGTGCACATACACACACACCCTTATGACTGAACTCTGAGGCATCCTGAGCATAATAAAGAAATTATCTGCCTGTGTTTCACACAGAGGCAATCACTCTACAAGCTCATGTGAGAAGTCATTATAATAGTTACGCTATTTATGGAGAAATGTGTAGCTAAAATGTAGGAAAATTATTGTTCTCCATATTCTCACTTTTTTATTGAAGAAACAAATCACACAGTAAATTACATCTGATTTGCATGAAATGTTGCATGCACCTAGAGCTCAGCGTGAACCTGGGAAAAGACATTGTTTTAATTCCATAGCCTTTATCGTAGTTTGTTTGTTTCCTTTCATTTTCTTTTTTTTTTTTTTTAAGATAAATTTCTGAGCTATGTTTCTTATTTGGCTTTGCTTGTATTTTATAGACCCTTCTGAGCATAATTTAATGTCTGTAAATTGCCATGGTAAGAAAAAAATAATGCCTACTACCCAAGTGGATGTGGAGGAGAAGGCATGTCTGCCCCATGGTGATAATGGATGCTGCCCAAGCAGGGATCTGCTGCCACTTTTTGTGGAGGTAATTCCTGAGAGAATCACACAATATGCTGAGTTAGAAAGGACCCGCAAGGAACATACAGTCCAGCTCCTGGCCCTGCACAGGACCATCCCCAAGTGTCACACCATGTGCCTGAGAGCATTTTCCAAACACTTCTTGAACCCTACCAGGACTGGTGCTGTGACCACTTCCCTGGGGAGACTGTTCCAGTGCCCATTCAGCCTCTGGGTGAAGAATCTTTTTCTGTTATCCAACCTAAACTTCCCCTGACTCAGCTTCAGGCCATTCCCTTGGGTCCTGTCACTGGTCATGAGGCATCAGTGCCCACCCCTCCGCTTCCCCTCATGAGGAAGTTTCAGACTGCAGTGAGGTCTTTTCCAGGCTGAACAGACCAAGTGACCTCAGCTGGTCCTCACCAGCTTCCCCCAAGGCCCTTCACCATCGTGGCCCTTCTTTGGATGCTCTCTAATAGTTTTATACTCCTCTTTTTTATATTGTGACACCCAGAGCTGCTCCCAGCACTGGAGGTGAGGCAGCCCCAGTGCAGAGCAGAGCAGGACAATCCCCTCCCTTGCCCCGCTGGCCATGCTGTGCCTGATGTCCCCCAGGACAGGGTTGGCCCTCCTGGCTTCCAAGGCGCTGCTGGCCCATGTTCAGCTTGCCATTACCAGGACCCTCAGGTCCCTTTCCATAGCATTGCTCTCCAGCATCTCATTCTCCAGTCTGTCCATACATCCAGGGTTATCCTACCTAGATGCAGAATTTGTCACCTTTCTTTGTTGAACTTCATATGGTTGGTGGTTGCCCAGCCCTCAATTTGTTGAGGTCTCTCTGCAGGGCCTCCCTGCCCTTGAGGGAGTCAACAACTCCTCCTAGTTTTGTATTATCTGTGAACTTGTTCAGTATCCCTAGAACATGGGACTCTGTGTACAAGTTGTGATGTGAAGATGTTGAAGACAACAGGGCTGATAGTGGAGCCTTGTGGAACCCCACTGGTGACAAGTCACCAGTCTGATGTCACCCCTGAAGGTTTTGGTACATCTTTTTCCTCCAATTTTCCCCCTTCATATCTTAGGATGTCACCAGTAAGCTGAACATTCATTTCCCCATCAAAGTTCCCCTGGGAAGTCTGGAAGCTGAAGAAAAGCCCTACATGCACATTGGCCAGAGCACACAGCTGGTCCAGGTCCAAAAAAAGGCAATATGGTGAATGTGAGGGTGCACTGACACTCTGACTCCACAGGGGAAACAGATACAACCTGAAGCAATTAGTGAAAGCCTGGTCTGAGATTTATCAATAAGATCTGAGTAGGTCTGAGTGAAAATCTGCCATGTTACAGAAAAATGGATTTTTGCTGAAGTACCCCTTTATTGTTTGCAACAGGTATGTACTTTCTGTAGAAAATGGTGTCTCCTCTAAAAAGTGTATACATGAATATGGAAACATTTTTGGTGGAGACACTCTGCCCTGCTCATATGGTTGTAAGGGACCAGGATGGCTTAGCCTTGCTCACCCTCTTGTGCAGGGATATGCCCTTTGTCTTAGGTCCTGCAGCAGGGATTGGCCTTGTGTTAGATTCATCCAAGGTGGGAAGGTATGTCAGACAAATGCACACCTTGGCACAGACTCTTGCAGAGTTGTTGCATTTGGTTTAACTTGCCTTTAGAGCCAGAGGAGCCAGCAAGGGGCTGCAATGGTGTGCAGCAAGAGAGTGTGAGCCATCAGCATGAGGGTGGAACATGAGGCATCAGGGCAAGGCCGGAAGAGGGCAAAGGCAGAAGCCAGTAGGGCAGTAAAAACTCCCAGTCTCTGTTACTCTCTTTGCCACCTTTTCCCTTGAATCCACATCTGTCAGTGTTTCCAGGGAGTTACAGGTCAGTTCATTCTCATCTTCTCCTGTCAGCTAAGCTGTGTTCTGGCTCTGCCTAAAGTTGCTGTGATTCACCATTTATTCTCTTGAAAAAGGCCTGGTACCTCAGGACTTTCCCGCCAGGTGAGGCACAGTCTGATGTTACAGAATGTGAGGAGGTAATGTGTGGTACTAGGCCCGTGCTTCAAAAGAAAGTATGTTTGGTTTGAGTCATGGTTTTCTCACAGTTAATTGTTTCTACAAGATCCCAGTTTTCTAGACAATGGGCTCTTCAGAAAAAAGTTTGAGGGAGTGCAGTAAAAAACAAAAAAGTGGACAAAAGTATTTCAGTTAAGCTGGCTTAATAAGCACTTGTATGAGGGACAAACTGGGAGGATGTAAACACAAGAGAAGAAGGATTTTGTTTTTTAATTCTGAGAAGAACTTTAGTGAGAACCTCAAATGATAGGCCTGGTGAAAGTCCTAGTAAGGTATATAAGATATGCAGTTGTAGGATAAAACTGAATAAATAAATAGATTCTTAAGGAGTCTTTCTCCTGAGGTTTTCAGAAAAGTACTGCTTATTTCATAACCTTTACAAAACCAAAGAAGAAAACTGTACAAGTTAATAATTACGCTTCAGGTCTATGTTTTTTTTCTAGGAGTGGTCCATGGAGAGTACAAATGGCCCTGGCTTAGCGAGTGAGCACTTGCAGTGTGATCTGAGCTCTTGCTGGCAGCGGGCTCTGGCTGTTGTACAGCTGTCAGCAAAGTCTGTGTGTGGTGACTGAGCAGGGCAGCACCTGTGCTGTGGCTGTTTCCCTGTGCACAATTGTGTCAGGAGGCCAACTCTGTCCTGTGTCTGGTGGTGAAATGGAGGTAGAGTGGGCAATGCCATGCAGTCAGCAACACTTAAAACAAATAATACATTTTTCTTCACATGGATTTTTATATGAGATAGCTTCTATAGCTGGTATGTGGAAGCGTTGGACTAATTTTCATGTGTGTATGTTTCTAACCAGGTATTGTATACTTCCTTCTTTTATGTCTCTGAAAGCATACTGCATCTTGCTAGAAGAGCTGTTTAGTATGCTTCAGGACTCAGAAACTAATCTTGAAGTCTAGCCTTGAAGGGTATGATCTATTGCAATTAGAAATGTATTGCTTTGCAATTACTATTACCACTTGTTTTTACCTGCAGGCGTAGAAATAAATACCTGTTGCCTGTGGATATTTATACCCTCTAAATTCCTGCAAAGAAGTCAGTCCTAATTTCTGCATCTCTTCTGGGGTAAAGCTGATGCCTTCGAGTAACACTTGCATCTGCTGAAAAGAACCATAAACAACCACATCTGGGTTATAACTATGATCATGCAATTATTGTCACCTGTCTGCAACAAAAAATTAGAAAGTAAGTCTATTTAGAACACCAATCTGATCTGAATGGTCTGAAGATTGCTGCAGTAGCCTAGTTTTGGACATATTATATGATTTCTTCATCTGGAGAATAATCACTCTTCAGTAATACTGGAAAATGCTGTCAGAGTTACTGTGTCTGTATCATCTCTTGCTCTTGTATATGATAACCAACTCAGTATTGTATTTTAGATATAGCAGGAATTAATATTTTGGATGTCTTTGCTGTTCTGTGTCAGTTTCTCCATGGGCTGGATGGAGTTTTCAGGCTATAGGCTGAAATTGGGAAATGATGCTGATGTAATTTTAAAATATTCTCTCCATCTTTAAAACATTCTCCCACCTTGCTCTTTGCATTTTTTTACAGACTTAGGTAGACTGAACAACCGAGGTCTCCATGTGTTCCCTTACACTGTCAGTGCAGTTTAGGGGTGAGGGTTTGTGCATGGAGCCTGGAGTACAGAAGGATCATTGGCCCTGAGCCCTTCTGAAGGAAGCAACCATAGATCAGACTTCTTCCCTTTCCCACTCGTGTAAGTCTAGAGCAAGTCTATCACAGTTGGCCAAGGCTGATGTAGGAAAAAGCTGAAATTATCCCATGTCAGAAGCTGCAGGATTTGATGGATATTTTCAGACCCAATGTAGAGGTTGTTTAACCACCTAAAAGCAGATGGTGGCATTCACTGAGAGCTGTGTGTGAAGTGAAACGACTCTCTCAGATCCTGCCTGGGCTGACTACTGCCAGACAAGACTGGAGACAGTATAGTGGCACTTGTTGGGATTTGTTTATGGGAGCAAAATCTGGCATTATTCAGCATGTGTTGGGAGTGCATGCTGGGGATCAAAGTGCCTTGTGAACAGTTAGTTTGATTGGAGTTGAAGGAGTTCGCTTTAAAAACAAGACATAAAGGGAGGAGAATTTGCTTTGCTGCTTACGCTGAATTAAGAGGGATGGCATCTCCTGGCTGTTGCTTGCTAACCAGACACTGTAGGGAAATGAAACTGAGCTATAAGGGACTGCTGTGTGCACCATATACTTGTCAGGTTAGTGTTCAGTGCTGCATTGAGGAATGGTGGGATGCAGTTTTTCACCACAGAAACGTTTTCAATGAGTGGTTCGATGAATTTCATCATCTCATCTAGTTATTCTCTTTAATTTCAGATTTTCAAATCAAACCTTTGAACTAGAACTAAGAGTGGAGACAAATTTCTTTACAAAAAAGAAATTAATAGGATTTTTAAAGTAATATTTGAAATTGTATCCTTTGCAAACCTATTCCTTGAGCAGGCTGTAGGCCTTACTGGAATCCTGTTCAGCTTTTACTTGCTATGTGCTTTGGATGCTGACTGGTAACAACTGATTCAAACAGATCCTTCCCAAATTGTGCCTTATAAATCCAACAGATGTAAAAATATATATCTCTTCCTATCAGGTATCACAGACAGACATCATAGTGTTCCTTGAATCCCACACAGCAGTATAGTTTAGGAGAGTTTTCATCATTGTTTGAGGGAGGAAGATTGTATTATAAGCTGTACAAACCACAAAGCAGAGTGAAATTTCTTTTGTACAGAAGCAAAGCGATTTCCTGCTGATAGGTGAATGTAGGAGATATAAATACAAGAGCAAGGTTAACACAGGTGACACACACACTTTCACCTTTCTTGCTCAGTTAATCAGATCCTGCTGGCTTTTCCAAGGGAGCTGAAATTTTCCATGGGCCATGCCCTGAAGTGGCCTGCTGTACCTTGGGTTCCCAGGATCCCCCACACATGGGAAGAGAGAGGAAATCCCTGGAATTTGAAACGTGGAAACACCAGGGGATGGTATAGTCTTCTTTCTCTGCTATTCACTGTGTCCCATTTTCTGTCCCTCTTCTGAACGACCCAAAGTTGCCTCCTGCCCCGTGCAAGCAGGAGATTGCTACGCATTCCTGAAACCCCCATCAGTCCCACCGGTGCTGTTTACTTGACACACACATGCACAATAGAGCTGTAGGAACTTGCAGCATTACTCATCAGCAAAGGGTAGAACTTGCTACATATCCTACAATGCTGAAATGGGCTCGGTGGTTTTGTATAAACAATTCTCTCACACGTGATTGTTCTGAAGCACTTAAGTAATATGAAATTATCCTCAATATAGCTGTCACAGGTGAAAAAAGCCTACAGTGTGTTTATGATGCGGTTCAAGCTGCTCATTGATTTCTGGACCTGCTGTAGCTCTTCGGGGCATATCTAAAAGCCAAGAAATGTCCTTGAGAGCTGGCTGTTGTATCTGGATTTCTGAATGAAGTAGAAAAAGTGCTTCAAAACCTTTGTATGACCTGATCATCAAGTCTGACTTCCCACTTTGAGGGTAATTTGTATGTCCGCTGTGAAGAGGTGATTCTGTAATGCTATGAGTTTGGGTATCTGAAGACAATATAAATAGGCTGGATATCAGGAAATGTCTTAGCTACTAGGATGTGATGAATTGGGGCATGCTCCCCTGTTTGCCAGGACACTTATTTCTCCAAAGTTATTTCCCTCTAGGCAGGAGAACTCACTAGAGTTGCATTTATAAAAATGGTAGTGTACTGGCATCACTGCTTGTTCTTGGACTTGCAAGCACATAAAGTTAGCCTGCCAAGTGGTGCTAATAATACCTGGCTCTCCTGCTGGAATCATTCTGGGGAAATTGCAAACTATTTCTCATTAACAGGAAAATTATTATTGTTTGCAGCTTTTTAGTGTAGAATTGGAGCTGCAAAGTATGAATTAGCATACCGAAGTCTGTCTGAAAAAAAATTTTGAATTATAGGCCAGCCAATTTTTTAGGTCTTGGGCCAAACTGTGTCTCTTCTTATTTAGGGATCTGACTACAGCACTGAGGTCTTGGTAGAGGGACACTGGGTCTTGTCCTGTGCTCCAAGGGCTAGAAAAACAATACCCAAGACTGGTACAATGTCAGATTTGCTGGCTAATCTTGTTTGGGATGAAAATCCCAATCATATTCTTGTTCCTTTCAACTTGTACAGGCTTCTTCCAGTAGAAGCAATTTCTCAGAAGATATGACTTGTCTTCATTTCTGGTCTAGTTGCCAAATGGAGAATGCCAAAGGGTGCTTCTTCCACCCAGTCTTGAACACTGTCTGTGGATGAGGTTTAATGGACAGCAAATAGTGGCAGGAACTAAGAAACATGGACAGTCACTGACTTCAGTGCACTGCTTTTCTTGTCTGTGCTTCAACAGTTTCATTTGTAGAAGGAAATGAAATTATTCTGATCCACTTCTGTAAAATATTTTGTGATCTTTAGCTGCTTTTTGTATTTTATTTCTTCCACTGTTCCTAATTTTCTGATAATAAATTATGAAAGGGTAAAAAAGAGCAAATATACACAGACTTATTTTCCTTGAGCTCATAAGGATATATACATTTTCAGTGGACATATTGATTCCGTCATTTTGATCAGAATAGAGAAAAACATTTATTTCAACGGGATTGCTAGGAAACTGTCTCTTCAGTGGGTTTGCTAGGAAACTGTCCTCAGTTACAGGCTTTGTAGTGAAACACTGGTTTAATGCTTTTGTAGTCTGGAGAACACGTATTATGATCAGAGCTGCCAAAAAAGAGGCAATGTGTATAATATAAATATTAAAAAAAGAATTAAAAATTCAGCTTCTTAAAATTATGTACAAAGAAAGTTTTAACTGGTTTGTTGTAGCTTTTGGATATTCATTAGCTGTTTCTCTCACCACCTTTTAAGTATTTTTAAATGTTAGTTTTATCTGTCCATTTTCTTTGCTCCTATGGATTAAAAGTGGAGAGGATAAAACAATAGAGAAGCCTCAAAACTGGAAAAGTGAAAAATCGTTTTACTTGACAACCCCAAAAAATTATAAAATGAAAAATGTATAAGAAATAATTTATTTCTGGGGAGACAGTAATTTTTCATGTTATAAAGTTTCAGATAAAACTTTGACTTGCCCTAACGATGTCTAAAGCACTGAAACCCATGCCCCCAAGTCACAGCACAGGCATACCCAGAGCCTTGCAGTATCATTTCTGCAGGATAATTAACATTCTGCATAACAGAATCCAGAGCAGTGAGCCCGGGTTTCAAAGTGAGAAGCAAGCACAGGTCCCCCAAAATCGAAATCATGTGTATGGGTTAGATGTAACCAGCCTAGGAAGCCGTGTGGCTCATTTATTCATTTAACCCTTTATTGATTAATGTATTTAGTTCATTGCAGAGGTAAAGTGACCATTTCTGGACAGAATGAACCCACCTTTCCTGTTTCCACTCGTTCCAAAACAGATTCTGTGTTGGCTCTGCTGCTAGTGGTCAAGTTCATAGATGAACAGTATTCTCTTCTGTGTATGTATATGTATTTGTAGATTTCTGTATTTATTTTAAGAGGCTGTGGGGTTCCCCCTTCTTTTAACTCTTCAGAAATATATATCTATTTTAGATGGGCTGCTTTTTTTTCAAAGCAAAGGCTTGTTCTCAATCTCTCTCTGCTGCTGTAATACTCTCATGGGAGAGGGTTTGTGGAAATTGGTATTGCCATTAGAAAAGATGTATGTTTTAATGTGCTCTTTGGGCAAGAGATGTTCCATTTCTGATCCCACCCCAGTTTTCGTGTGAACATGAGTAAATTCTTAGGTTTATACTCACATGAGTCTTCTGAAGCAGGTAACACCCAAAAAGGTCTGACTTCATCTCTCAGCTCCTTTAAGCTTAAGCACATAAAGGATTTTTTATTAAAATGCATCAAGTTCCTCAGATAATGCTGTACTGGAGAGACAGAGAAGCTGAAATTTGTCCCTCTGAGAACTGATGTCTGGATGCAGATTTGTGCAAGTATTTCTTGTCTTTATCCTCCAGATAGTGAGATGGTGTGGAGTTCTGTTGGGGAAAGGGGATAGCTTTTTGATTTGCATATCATATTTGGAATGCATTCCTGGCCACTTTGTAACTGATCTGCAGTTATAGTTTGGACCACAAAAGCTTAAAGTGAGTAAAGAAATTCCACTGACAATCAGTGTGCTTTCAAGAAGAAGCAATGATGGGGGAGGGGGTGTGTGGCAAGTTACAAATGAACATCAGTGACTGCTTTAGAGTTGCACAAAATTAACAGAAATGAGATCTCTAGTTACTGAAGAGAATCTTCTCTACTGAGATAGCTATTAAAATAAAACAATCAGAGATTATGGCACATGAGAGTCTTTTTAATTGTTAATTTGCCCACTTCAAAATGACCATACAGTGAAATCTCTGTCTTTTTAAATAACATTGTTTTCCTTAAAATTGGTTTCCCTCTTCAGCGTTATCTTTCTGAGAGCACTGTGGTGATATTGTTGGGAATTATCTATCCCACACTGAGGAGAGCCTATCTGAGGCTAACACAGTCCTTGCAAAGTGCAAGGTAATTAACCATTCTCCTCCCCCTATTTATCTTGATTTTTGCTTCCATCTAGTTGTTTTTCACGCTTGTAAAGTACAATTTGCATAAAGTTTTAGCACTTTCTTTTTACACAACCCCTTGGTCTCTGGTCTTTCTCTCCACATCACTGCAATGAGCTGAGCACGAATTATCCTGGAGTAAGGGTGGGTGAACTGTTCTGCCTGTGTGCAGCAGCACTGAAGACAGTGGGGCACAGCATCCTTGACTGACACAATTCTCACAGAGATATTTTGTATGCTAATGAACATCTGATGGCAAGACTAGATTTTTTTGCTGCTAATTCTGGCAATACCTATCTCTGATGGGATCCTAATTTCCACCCCCAAGGATCTTCAGTGTAAAGGAGTGAGCAAAGAATGATGCTGAGCAGTGATGTGACTCTTCTCTTGGCTTCCCTTCTATGTTTTGCCTGTAGCCAGGAAAATAGAGCCTCTAGACCAAAGCACTTGGCACCTGGTGTTTCCTTTCAAGTGCTTCTATAAGCCAGGCTCCTTTCACCACTGAGTTCCTCAAATGAACTTCTCTTTCAAGCAGTCACTGCTTCCTTTTTAATTAAGCCACAAGGCATATCAGCATAGCCAGGAAACATTGACCCAAAACTGATGTGGTGATGGTCAAGACCCAGCAGATCCCATGACATGGCAATGTTTGAAATGCGTAAGAAGGGGCTTGGTTGCATTTTTTTTTTTTTTTTTAGGCAATATAAAACAAAGCAAACATGGAGGTAGAGTGAGATTCAGGTACATGTATTTACACACTCAATATCATTTGCAAATCATGACTCTGCCAAGTAGCTTTGCAGAAGGTTGAACTCTTAGAGCAATTGTTTCTAGCCTGCTCTTAGCTCAAAGCTTTCATTCTGGATGCAAAGAAGGACTGATGAGAGCCATAGTTTGTTTTTCCCAACTAGGTCAGCTGGTTTAATTAGAGACTCTGTGTCTCCCTCCACGTCTTACTTCCCCAGGCTACTCAACTGTTTGAATAGATAATCCCAATTCCTAATAATTACAGCTACAATATTATATATTTTGCAGAGATAATTCTTTCAACTGAAAATTTAGAGCTGCCAGTTACATCCTCTTGTATTAGTTCCATATCACTAGGCATAGCCTGACTTTTCTTTTCTTACCTTTCTTGTGCCATGCACAGCTTTTCCCAGGACTGCCAAAGCACTGGTCTGCAGAGGTGTCATTCAGCACCAAACCAGATGAGATGGTGGGACCACTGTGGAGATTGATGCATTTCTGTTTCTAAACAGATTATGGTAGTTGGGCTGGTGGCTCTACATCTGCAGGTGCAAGTTAATCTTATATTAACCAGGTTTTAACTGATCTGATATTGTTCATACCCAAAGTTGGTTTAATTAACTTGGATTTACACCAGGGCGTAAGAGGGGATGTGTTAGTTTGATTATTAATCAAAGAAGCAGGAGCCAACAGATCTAACTCTCCTCCCTTTCAAGCTCTCCAATAGATTAATGATGTGACCTTGGGCAGATCTCCAGGCATATTTTTGCCTTACTCTCCTTGGCCTGGATATAATCAATTTCTCAGAATAGATGCAATACTGAACTCACAGGCGTCTGTGAAACTTAATTCTCTGTGTGTGGAAAGGGTCTTGGCAGCTGTCAGGGAGTGCAGCTCTGTGGGGAAGGGGCAGGGCTTACTTGCCGCCTGGTCCATCCTCTTGTGGAGCAATCTCTGCCAGGAGTCATAGGTGCTGCCATCCATCACAGCAATGGCACCTGGCTCTAATCCTGAACTGAAAGTGCATGGAAGTGTGTTGGAGATGGTTGGCATGGTCCTAACCAAGAATTTTCCCTCTATTTTGCAATATAGATGGGAAGTCCATCCAATGGCTTGCTTTTATTTTTATTTGTGCTGAGGCAAAATGGTCCTCTTTGGGGAACCAACTTTTACCCTGTTTTGCCTCCATGTGTGGAACAGCTGTAGCAATATGTCTGGCACTTGCAGGGAGCAAAGGGCAGTGAAATCTCTGCTAAACTACTGAGCAAGTGCTGCTCTTGGTCAGCACAGGTAAGGCTGCTCCTATGCTCCTGGTGTGGACACAGCTGGGCATAGATTCCTGCCTCCCAAGTACCACAGTACTTCCTGCTGAAGGCCTGATTCCACACAGCTCTACATGTGGGAAATGTAGTCCTGTGGACTTCTTGGCCAATACCATTTGGCCATCTGCTGCTGTTGTTAACTGATCAAGCCTTTCTGCACCTTCTTTTTCCAGTCCATCTGGCATGTATAGGAGTCCTCCATAGTGATCTGTTATTTTTGTTCTAATGTGATGCTTCTTCTCCACATTTCCTTTTCTGCTTATTGTTATTCTAGTTTGTGCTCTTCAGTTTGTTTTTCTCAGACAAACTGTGGTTTCAAAAGTGAGGAAAGGGACTCACAGGCTCACAGTAATTACTATGGTTTTGTTAGGGTTGTATTTTGGTGTACATGAGTACTGGGTCATGAATCTCTCTTTGAAACATCATAAGGAGTCTAGGGAGAAGAATTGTGGTGCCTTTTATTTTTTCCCCATCAGAACTGATAGTGATAAGGGATTCACATTTCTTAATTATCCACACTGGTCCAGCATGAGCTTCTTGATCAGAACTTCTCAATAAATCAGATACTCCAGCCTCATGCGGGGACTTTCCAAAAGAATGGAAGTGAGAAAACTGAGCATGACTTTCTGCTCAGAGCCCATTTATGGGTTTATTTAATAGATGGAGTTTGCACACAATTAACTAATTATGAGCAAAGTTAGTGCTTGCAGAGAAGAGCAAGCCTTCGAAAATAAGCACTCAGCTTCATTTGAAGGGCAAACACTGGACACTCAATATGAACTTAAGCAGGAACTGACTTTCAAAGGGAAAATTGTCTGTTAGATTTAAGTCTACACACATATCCTCTTCAATATTTGGGATTCTAATCTCTTTGAAGGTAGTCTCTTCACTTCCCCACAAAGCACTTTTTTGTTCACCTTCGCAGCAATTTTCTCTCTTCCCTCTCCCCCTCACCCCCAATCCCCTTAATGTTACAAAAGAATTCGCTTCTGGGATGAGATTCTGCTTGCTGAGTTTCAGCCCCAAATTATATTTTAGAGCTGACTTTGAAATTCCCTGTAAGTGTGCTCTCATTATTGGATATCTTTGATACAACTTTAAATGCAACTGTGCAGACATTGCTGCCATTAGTGCTAGGAAAATATAAAACCTACACAGAGACAGCAATAGTCAGAGCCAAAAAACCCCTGTGATAGATAAAAGTAGGGGTATATTTCAGATATGGAACCCCAGCTTTGTAAACATTGTGAAGTTCTCTGAATTAGTCACTTCACACATTACTCTAAAGGGAGTTTTAATCAGACCATGTTGTGCAGGGGCTCATTCTGAATNCCTCTCTCCTGGAGATCAGTACAGCAAAAGAAGAGAAGATGTCAAGCAAGAGCAGGACAATCAAAGCAGTATTGTGCTCAATATGAAACACTCTTGGAGCATGTTCACTATAAGCTTCTGCAAATCACATACTTTTTCAACAGACTAGAGGACCAATTCCCAGATGGAGGGAAACATTGGTTGTGTAAAGAGAATGTGGACATCATGTCTGAGAGCAAAAACTCGCTGTCACTCATGTATTTTCCAACAAGCCAAAGCCTTTTTGTATTTTTCAGACTGCTCAAACTCCTCTTCCCAGGGGTCAAAGAAAACAGGCTAAACTCAGAGGTGGAATTTACTGCCCCAAGACTTATATCAGGATGGACAGTGACTCATCATCCCTCTCCTCTGCAGATGGCAGCCCCCTGTATTTAGAAATGTGCACAAATTTCCTATGCAGCCAGGGCAGAAGAGTACAGCAGAAACCAGCCCATGCCTGCATGAGCCCTGCCACAACTTGTGACAATCTCTGCTCTTCCTGGGGCCTCTTCTGGGACAATGCAGTAGATGAGCAGACCAAGACCAAGCAGTATCACCACCACAGCTTTTGTTTGTCATCACAGTTTTCCTCCAGAATGGAAATGGGAGGTTTGTAGGTTTACCCTTTTTTGCATACTGTAGAAAATTTCATGTACTATATAGCAATGTGTGCCTTATAAGGATACTTTTAAGGTGCTTTGAGATCATGCTCTCAGCATGGAGAAGAAGAAAAGTAGCAAACTTGGAAAGGTTTCTTATAGGGTTTTATGAATAGGAATTATAAGTTGCAAATTGTTCCAGGAGGTTTAAAGTTTCTGAGGTGTGCAGGTGCAAAAAGACCTGTCAAAAAATCAGAGTTCCTTTACACAAAGCTCTTCTTGGCTGATTTGCTCTATCAACAGGGTATGTTATACTGATCCTCAAGGAGCAGGAGGAGCTAAGTGTTTCTGAAATCCTCCTGCTGTGTCATTTTGAAAAGTAGTGTTCATGTAATGTGTACCCTGGATCTCTTATCGTCAAGCCATTGTTCTGAATATTTCTGAAATCCTCATGCTGTGTTGTTTTGAGAATAGGTATTCAAGTACCACATTGTTTAGTGCTGAGCCATTTCTTTCCTGTGTCAGAGATGACAGAAAGAAGCAGATGACAATATGGCTGGCACTGGTGGAGAAAATGCTATTAAAACTCAACAGAGGCAGGATCCAGGGTCCCTTACTGAGATATTATTTGATCAATTGGGATGCAGATGGATTAACAGGGAGATGATCCTGTCTTAACCAGCTGATATAATTTTTATTTTGAGGCAAGAGTGCAAAGGACTGGCAAGAGGCAGCTGGAGATATAATTTATGCAGGTTCATTAGGCTTTTGCAGCCACAACAAATGCAAAAAAGGCCAGTGTGTGAGGTCAGCAGTGTGGCACAGGGGGTGATGTGCTTGAATGGATTAAGGGGTGGCCTCAACATGGACTGCAGGGAGATTGTAGTGCTTTGGTGTGACCTGAATGGAGGAGCAGAGAATTGCATGGATGAGAACTGGACTGGATTTGCTACTCTTATTCATACTATTTATCCGAAGCCTAAGGAAGATGGAAACACTACAAAGCAAAAATATTTGCAGATAATGCAGAAATAGGGTGTGCTGCCACTACAAAGAAGCTACGCATGTGAATGGGAAGATGAATGACCTAAATAAAACTAAAGTAATGAGGAGCTGGACAGAACAGAGGACCAGAATGAAATATCATACTATGCAGAAATGCAGTTCAGGAAAATTTAGTTCATAGGTTGCAGAAGAAATTTGAAAGACTAAAACTGGTGCATAAATGTATAGAAATTTATAGAGATCTTCACAAATATTTCTTAGTGGGTTTAAGTTTCTAGAAATTATCCCCCTTTAATACTGCACAGAACATACCTGTACTATCATCCTAATTTCTGATCAACTGAGAGTAAAGAATTATTATAGTGATAGACAGAGATATAGTAAGAGCAAGCAGAATAATGCAGGGATGAGGGGGAACTAGTTGTCCCAAATGTACCAAAAAAATTAGGGCTGTACTCTGTTGAAAAAGAAGACTGAGAGGTGAGATCATTTTGCTCCGTGAAGGTCTTGAGGGAATAGGAAGAATGGTTGATGCAAGACAGTTTGAATCTGTGTCAAATGCAAGAAGCAGGGGGCACAAATTAAAGTTTTGCATTATGTGGAGGGAGATCCCGCAAGGAATTTAGTTTAGAATTCCTTTATGCAGGGAGCAGATAATATACAAGATGCTGAAAAGTGCACTCTGCTCTACGAAAAGCCCAATGGGAACACAAATTTTTACTGCTACGTTCCCCAAAGCTGCATCTTTGTCTGAAGAGTGCTTTAAAGACAGCACCATTCTTCTACAGAATACAGGAGAGGGCTATAAGAAAAAATAACCTATCTCATCCTCGTGAGAATACTCAAAGTGTTTCTCCTGGCTTATTGGTAGCATTTTCGGAGAGACTGGTTGTCTGAACACTTTCGAAAATTTTGGCTGTGAAGGAATTGTTGCCTGGAAGAGTCAGTGAAGTGGCTTTGAAATTACACAGGACTGGAACTGAAATTATGAGACCCCTTTGGGACGTAGGACTGAGAAGACTGAATTTCTGCTTTGACTTAATTCTTGCGAGTTTGAAAGGATTAATAATACTGCAGCAGAGGAGATAAAAAGCACATGACAAAGTCTGTAAGACAAATGAAGTCTGGCATTATTTGAATGACTCTAAAAAATTACTTGGACGATACATAAGAAAAATATTTATTTGGGATAGACCTGATTGTGCAATGGATGCAGATGAATTGACCTGTTCTTCTGACACTTAGGTGAAGGGTAGATGAAAATCTGAAGTTTAATAACAGGAAAGTCCTGAATTTCCCCATCTCCCCATTTCCTTCCCTCTCTCTCTCCTACTGGTTAAGTGAAAGAAATCTGCAGAGTATTGGCTTACTGAAAATAAACAAATCCATAAATTTTTACTCCACTAAATTGTGTCAAGATTTTTTTTTTTATGCAAAGCAAACACTTGTAAAATATTTGAAAAAAAAAAAAAATCTGACTCAAAGAAATGTGTTTGGCTTCTCTTCTTCCCCTTTTCATTAGGGGATCTATGGGCTTCCAGCATTTGAAGGACTCCTTGACCTGTCAGTGACATCTGCTAACATATTACATCTCAGCCTTGCACACAAACTGCTTGCAAGACAGTATGAATCCAAACCTCTGAAGCAGAGCAGCAGCTGTAAATGAGTTTTTCATACAAAATAGAAAAGAACTAACCCCATTACTGTACACATCCAAAAAATGTAGGTTGTAACCCTTTGATGTCTGCAACTTGCTTTTCCCTTTCTTCCCTCAGTCCATGCACTGTCGAGCATCACTTGCTGACACCAAGAGAATTGAATGCATGGAGAAAGACAAGCAGAAAGGCATCTGATCCATTCATTTATAGCTTAGAGTATATACTGCTGTACAGTGAATTATTTTTACATAGGTAATTAATAATGGAGAAACAATGTAGTGACAGTGTAAGTCCCAGGGGAGAAAATTGTCAGGCTATTTATTCATTTATTCTTTGCTAACTAAATTGATGGGATAGTCTGATGCCTTTCTGGATTCCACACGGATGATGAAACTGCAAACAAGTTTCATTTAAATAACAGGCAAATCTTCCAATTAGTCAAAGCCTAATTCTTATGCCTTGAAATGATGAACTGCATGTACTGTGACCTCTGTCAATTTGAAGGGGAAAAAGCTGTCGACCAAAAACCCAAGACATTGATCTGAATATTTTAGGCACCAATTCAAATACATTAATCTAGTGTGATTTGCCAAGATTCTGTAACTGTCTTCTGGATTTCTAGGTTCATGTTAAATGGGATATCATTAATTCTTTCATATAAACTCATCTTTCAGCTATTGGAGAGTTTAGTGTAACTAAACAGTTCTCAAGAGTATATGGAGGATAGCACTGGATTCTGTTCTCCAATGAATGGCCAGGTCCACTCTTCTGTGTAGTTTATGCTTCCAGAAATTGCACCTTGCACAGCAGCTGAAACCCCAGTTTCAGTAGGGGTAAGATTTTTATAGTAACAAAGTATTACTAATCTAAAATCAGATCAATGTTCAAAGACTACAAACACAAAACAAATATCCCATGGCCATTTCTGTTGTGAGACAGGTATTTCTGCAGGAAAAAAGTTAGCTCCCAAGATGCTCTCTTTAAGTAAAAAGGTTGCATTTTTTTTTCTGGCTTAACCTTTCTTTCAGATTCTGTCTACTTTTGCAGGTTTATTTTCTCCTCTTTGTAAGTTAAGGAACACCTCTACTTCAATATTCTTGCATTTTTAAAATGCAAGCTGTTGGCTAGCACATGTGGGGCAAAAACTCCCAGGGCACAATGAGTAAAGAAGGATTTTTGCTATAACTAGCTACAGCTGAACCATGATAGATCATGCTATTTCATTGAATTTATCTTCTGAATATTAGATTTAAGAAGCTGTGTCATGTTGAAATATTGAAATATCTCTGATGTAATCCACTGTAATCCATTGTTGGAAGTTTTGAGGGGGTGAGGGCAGTGAGAGAAAGGGCTGGCTGGTGTTAGATAACCAATAATGTGCACAAACTCTTGGAGCTGGCAGCAGAGCTGCAGTCTCAACACTACTTTCAGCCTGGGAGCAATTGACACTCCCTGTACCAGCGATTTGGCTGGAACTTAAATATGTCACTTGGCACTGAGAGTCGATAAAAGCCCTGTTATTTTCCAGGCTGAGAGCTAAACGAGACTGTAGCCTTCCCAAACCATTGCACAGCACTTACCAGGAATTGTTGGTTTATCTGAAGTAATTTAATCAACCTGATCATTAGATGGATTTGCAACTTCCACACTTTATTCTAATTGTGTTTGCTCATATGCATATTACACTTTTGCCCAGTTATTTAGTTCTAATTAATAAATTGGAAACAAGCATGCTTTGAATGATTCCCAAAGAGGATCTTCCTGCAATGGAGGAGTCTGCAGGGAAACCAAGCAAGACTGGAAGGTGTTCTTCAGAGCCATCCTTGCAGACCACTGAAATCTGGGGCTGGAGCTGGAAAATCCAGACTCCATTGAAGGTGTGGCATCTAGAGCTAATACATTTCCTCTCCTAAATCTGTGTGTATTGCATAAGTTCTGTGTTATTTGTAGAGAGATTGTTAATGTTTGGGACATAGATGGTGTTAAGAGCAGGAAAACAGTTACTGTTAAACCAAAAGAATATGTCAAGGATGTCTAATGTGTGCCCATTTACTGTACTTATTCTCAGGGTCCTTTTCTTTCCATGTTCCCCCATTACAGTGTTCTTTGTGGCTGCACTGTCCATCACATCTCACTTCACTTCCAAGCTGGTGGATAAAGCAAGGCCTTCCTGCAAAGCAACACTGGAGCTCATGGCATAAAGCTTTCACTGTGACAGCTGCAAACTCAATGCTTTTTTACGAGGAAAAAGTGTTTTTTGTAGACTAGATCTTTTAAGCTGAAGTAAATATAATCTTTTGTTCTATTCAAGGACCTTTTATATGTGCTTGTCTTTTGTCATCTTCCTGAGTATGGAGATTTCCTGTAACCGAGAGACGGAATGAGTGTTGTCATCTCTCTCTATTGCCAAGCCAGTAGCATTTTATGTGCCATGTACTGAAGTAAGACTGATGCTTGGCACAGCTTTGCAGTGCAGTGATCTTGTGTAACTGCTGTCAGGAGTAAGATGCTGACATTGAAGGAAGCCAGGATGGAGCTTAAATGCACCATACTATTTATACAGGAACACATTACTAAATATGACCAAGAAAATTTATCTTCAAAGTTTTAGAGAGTATGTACTTCTCCCCTACTTCTTTTGTATTGGGATGACAGAAGCCAAAATCTTTTGTAGCAAAAATCTGGATGTTACCCATAGACACAGTCTTTGGAAAGAGCATCTGGTCTTTGAGATACTCTTACAAAGCACTTGAGAAAGATGGACCCTTCCTCTTTGGGGTGAGCCACCATACAGCATATAAAGAGCAGGATGCCTGCATCAGACAGAGAGCCTCAGACTCACTGGCTGGTAGGAGAGGCCAGGTCAGGGTTCGTGTAATGGTGTGTTGTTGTTGTTGGTGGGTTATGAGTGTGCTCCCAGCCCTCTGTAGGCCTGTGCCTCCTACTGCTCTGAAGTTATGCCCAGGCGAGGTTTGGAGGAAGGAACTGGTGCGCATGTGTTCTCATGTAGGCGTACAGATAAGGCTGTGTGAAACCAGGGAGGTGGGACAGTGGGAGAGGGACCCATCATGCTGTGCTACTTCTCCTGCCCACTCAGGGCTGGAGAAGTGCCAGGGAAGCACCCAGCAAGTCGTGGTGTTGGCTGTGCCCCACTGCATCTCATACTGGGTCTCAGCCTCTTCTGCAGGAGCTCTTGCATTGTGAACAGGTCCTTAGTCACTGGAGCAGGGCTGGAGCTGCCTTATCTTGTGCAGACATGAATTCCTTAGGACTGGGCTGGTGGCTCTTCTGAGAAGGAAGCTTTGGTCTCCTATTATCTTCATTTGAACCTTTTGTGCTACTTGGAACTTGGACATTTGTTCCCATTAAACATTTTAATGTTGAATTTGTGGAAAAAACTCCTAGTAGAAAATCTTCTGATCAAGTGAAGTTTCAGTCTTATCGATTCTACAAGCCTTCTCTGTTTTAGCAGATGCTATGTTTTTAGATGCCTCTGGGAACATTATATTTTGAGATTTTTTAATTTGGAGAAAAATATTACTGTGACTGAGAATGATGTCCTTCAGAGAGAAGGAGGTTATGTGGAAGCTGAAGCAGTAAAGTTCTCGAAGAAGAACAAGAAAAGAAATACAACATGTGGTTCAAGAGGTCTGAAAAGGAAAGGGAAGATAAGTTCATGAAAAACTGTGTACGCATTCAAAATAGTTGAACTTAAATATACTTTATTACAGCATGAATTGTGCATCAACCTCTCTGGATTTTAGTAACTTGAGAGTCTAAGGAGTTAATTTTTTTTCTGCCTTGTTTACTGTTTTTCTGCCCTACTGTGAGTTATTTTTTTAGTGTCAGATCTACATTGACACTTATATCAAAAAGCCTGTGATTTAACTTGATAGATCAGCTGCTGTGAGAGGGTAGGGGTGGGTAACTGACCCTACTATTGAGATATATGATGCTTATTTAGAGAAATGACATATATTCCTGATGAGATATACAGACACAAACTGCAAACTTCTGATTCAAGGTTACTTACAAAAAAAGTAGAAAAATAAGCTGGAAGGTTTTTTTAGTTCTGCCCTCCTTTCTTTTACCTAAGATAGAAAATAGAGTTTTCAACATTAGAAATACTATATACTGAGGAGGACTCAGGGAACAGATGACCTGTGATACCACTTGACACTTACATGGGAACAATTCAGCAGAGGTAATGGCTTTAGTTAGGAATTGTGGTGGAATTTGGAGTTCTTGTTTATGTCTACACAAGTACAACTTCAGTTCATGCTTACAGAGGATGCCACTCCTGAGAATAAGAGATTCCTCACTGTTTCACATAGTATTTCAAAAAGGCAATTTGAAGGAAATAATGCTCTCCTGATGTGTTTTTCTGATTCTGACTATTTGAAAGAGTCATGAAAGAGATCCATAAGCTTCAATAATATCTTAGGTGAAAAGTCAATGCTTCTTAAGCCATGCCTGAAGATAGAGGAACATTCTTCAATGTGGTTGGATGGAAATTCTACACTATCTCTTTCAAGGAAAAATGCTGATTTTCTGCAAGAATTTCAGAAAGCGAGCAGTTCCATTTAAGTGAATTACTTGCTAATAAATCCTAAGTGCAGTAATAAATATCTATTTTACTATGAACAAAATTATAAACATTAATTTTTTCAGTCAGAAACAACTTTTTCTTTTTTGTAGTAATGATAAACTAGGTCAAATTCAGTTGAAAACAAATGAAGTTTTGGCTGTTTCTTTTTGCAGAAAAAAAAATCCTTTGCCTCTGAAACTATTCTCTGATTTTATGAGATTTTATTTTTGAGGCTACAAAACCAATTTCAATATCAAATCTTTATGGATATGAAAATTATTTGCTGCCTATCCCTCCTTTCCAACAACGTTTTGATATCTCTTTCAGAAAGTTTACAAATGGGCAAATTTCTCTGCATTTGTTTGTGACAGAGAGAAGTTTGGTAACCTGACTAGATAATTTGTGGATTTTTTTCCCCACACAGGTTTCTTGGTGAAGAACTGTGGCATGATGCTTAACTTACACTTTACAATAGCAAAAAAAAAAAAAAA
>VZTB01003548.1:350143-440866 GCA_013397245.1 Thryothorus ludovicianus
GTACACTGTACAAAAAGAAAAAAAAAAAAAAAAAAAGCCCTACACAAATGATGGAAATATGGTTCACAACTCTGCATGGTGGCTGAAAGAGTCTGAAAAATTTGTGGCCCAGTCTGTTTTCCATTTGTGACTATTTTGTATATTATTTTTTCTTTTTGTCTATTTATGACTGTTTTTAAATGGCTCACATAAGAGGTCTTCTTTAAATCCCTTATCTTTTGCTAGACTAACACCTCCTGACAATCAGAAAATGAATTATTTTGGGAGAAATTCTTAATGAACTGAAAATTGAAAACTAGACCATTAATCCTTAACATTGGGTGAAAATTCTTCATATTACTCTTCATTGTCTTAGTGTCATTGGAAATTAAGACAGGAGAATCTTTCACGAAAAACATCAAAAACAGCCACGGCAGAAGAAAATGAATTTAAGAAAAAATGCTTGGATACCAGAAAACTGGAGTGATGAGTGATCTTCATCACCCTCTGGGGTTTGGGTGAGGCTACCTATGTAAATCAGGTACTGAGAATTTTTTTTTCTGAAGAAATAGACTGTAACATCAGGTTTTTGGTTTGCACGCTTATCCAAGCTGTGTGAAGAGATTTCGGCTTTTTCTGGTAGAAGTTGAATGGACTTCTCCTGGTTCACCACCATCTCAAAAACTTGAAGGAAGCTCCGCAGGAAGTAGCAACCTAAAGAAACTTCTAGATATGATAGATAATTTGTGGAGGGACACTTCTGTTTATTTTATTTTGGTTTTTTCCTCCCTTGCCATTAAGACGGTACATCCAACCGTATTATTTAGCTGGAAACAGTTGATTTTCAGCAAGGAATCACATGGTAATATTTTATTAGTGAATCACGCAGCCATCACATCAGACCATTGGAGGGAGTTACTCTGATTGCACTACAGCTTTCCAGTATGACTAAATGAAGCAAGGGGACTTAGAACAGGTTGATGTGGCCTCCTCTAAAATTACTCAGGCCTTTTGCAAGCCCTTTGCAGTTTCAGTTGCAGCCCTACAAATACCTACGGTTATTCATTATTCAGTCACTTATAAACATGCAAGGAATTGAGAGGAACCTTCAATCTGTAAGCAACCCACCTGCAAGAACCTGTAATTAGGTTTTTCTAAATTTGTATTTCTAAAGGTGTCAGAACTGCTGAGCATGTGCACTCCAGTGGATGTGTGTTGGAGTTACAAGACGACTGCAAACCCTAGGCAAATATGAATTGAAATATGTCCAGAACAAACAGAGCACATCTGGGAAAACTCATTTTTACAAAGTGCCCCAAACAACAATGCTTTTCTTGGAGAATTACAGGCAAAACTACTAGTATTGTACTGGAATCTTGAATTCTGCCATTTCATGCAATGAGACAAAGAGGTCTTGTGAATCAGACAAGTGAGTCGTTGTTGTTATGTGTGAATTCGAATTGGTCTCGTTAGCCACTGGGTGAACAGGAAAGCACATGACAATTTCCAGGAGAGTGACAGGTCCTACACCTAGGCAATGAGTACAACGAAATGCCTTGGATTCTGTCTGTTTTGAATTTGGCATTTGTAAAAATTAAAATAGTCCTTCAAAAGTTGGCGGTAGCTTTTAGTGTTCATTTTATCCCCAAACTGCTGTTAATTGTGGCTATTGAGCATGTATGTATTAATATCAATGTAATGCTTCTGAACTTGCTTTGCATGTCCCTATTGTAGGCAATGCTGAACAGGTTGTATCTCAGTTTTGATCCTTAAGTCCCCTTTCTGATTCTTCAGCAGAATGGAAATTGGGCTTGTGATTTCTTCTACAGCACTTCTGCAATACAGTTTTTATTACAAATGATGCCACTTTAGGCAGGATAGACACAAGCAAACTGCAAGCTCAGAATTGCCCATTGTAATCAAATTGGCTATTTTCCAAACAATTCACAGTCTTTCTCCCAGTGTGACCTTTCAGAGCTCTGCACTCAGCAAAAGAGGAGTATATTACCTTTCATGCATTAGTGTTCATTTTCAGGAGAAAGCCAGGATTATTGTTCAAATTCTGGACAATTACACCTGAGCACCTCATTGGTTTTGGGGGGATGGGGGGGCGCACACAAAAGAGTTGAGTTGGCATTTGGTACAGAGATGTGTCAGCAGGGCAGACACAGAAAACACTAAGAGCGCACTCTGCAATAAATACATGGCAAACTGAATGCCTAGAAAGGGAATACATACTGCCCTGTTTGTCTGGTTATTCCCAGCAAGCTGTGCTCATGCTTTCCAGAGGTGTAATTGGACATAATGCATGTTGAGCAGACAGTGGGGGCCAATGGGACTAAGAGAATAACTTATTTTAGGTGTTACCTAAACAGGTAAAGGAGCAAATGAGATCTGGAGGTGGGGTTCATTTAAGTTGGGGCATTTGGGCTCTAGACTGTTTCCCACTTTCTTGTTTTCTCTGTCTTGCTCTTAGAAACCTTTGGGTTTCTATAAATACTTTAGGAAAAATCCAGACAACGATAGATTGCCCAGCAGAAAATTATTTACATGAAAACTCCTGCCTAAGCATAATTTTTCCTGAGATGGCATCTGCTTTAAAAATACAACACAATTTCATCTCAGATGTAAAAGTAACACCCTTGCCCATTTTTTTTTCTGACACCCGAAGATGCATAACTTGCTGACAGTATGTGGTTGAGAGCTGTATCAGTCAATCCTAAATAGTCTATAAATCCATGTACAATGTAAAATATCATTGATTTATGTAATTGGGAATTTTTAACAATACAATTTTTTGTAACTATGTTTGTTTTTCCCTATTCAGAACCATCTTCCCTGTGAATCTGGAAGCAGTCTGATTGTACAGAGCCACTATGTATTCCATTCTCGTGTTTCCCTGGAGTATAAGTTATGATATATCAGCATTGTCTTTGAGGTCTACCAAATCTGTGGATATGCAATATGCTGAAGTGGGGAGATGGAATGAAGTTGAAAGGATTCATGAATAAAATGTAAGTGGATGATACTTCAAACTAAAGCACAAATATTGCATTGTCTAAATTGAAAGAAATAACTCCTTTTGCTCAAGTAAGAGCAGTAGCAGTAAAAAAAAGCCAGGATTATTGTGGCCTTTGGTCTGGGACTCAGTTGTTATCTGAAAGTGGCACACAGAGCTGCTGGAATACTTTCTTTCCACATGATTGTCACAGATGAACCTTGGTGAAGAAAGTAAATACTGTACTGAATGTATAGAGAGTCTTACACATCTGTGTGAGAAACTTGGCCAACTCTAAGCAATCCCCCACAACATACAGCACCTACAGAAATAAATAAGGCTTTCAATCCAAAATTAATGATAAATGGAAGGAGCTATTCTGCCCCTGGCATTGTCAATTTTCTCTTCCTTTTCAGGAACCTGATTATTCATACTTAGTATATAAACATACTGCATGAGGTAAATAGGTACCAAGGCTAGTGCTGGTTTTGAACATAGATCATCATTTTACTTACTCCCTTACATCATTTAACTCTGTTCTGGTGACCCTGGGACCTGGTAATACACACTGCAACCAATAACCATAACTCCATGATCCGTATAGAATACGTGAAGGATGGTGGCAAGTATGTAATTTATTACCTTCTGTAGTGCTGTGTTATTATTATGTGACTGTTATAGCATTCATAGTTTGACAGATTCCTATTAGCCAGTCAGTCAGAGTACGTAGTGTATTATTTTACCGATACCTGATGCATATCAATAAAATGAGTGAACACTGCTATAAAAGAACAGCTGGATTGGCTTGGGTGTTGTAATCTCCCATTCTGAGTTCTCACCTGAAACATCAGTTTAAGCTGACTGATACTTTTGTAAGGTTTAGAAAAGTCTGGTTAACTTTCTTCCCTCTTTGTCCTGAATCCTTGAAAAGAAATGTCAAAACAGTACAAGTGGTTATTTTCACTGTACTACCATTCCAAGAGGAGAAGCAAAATTCACTAGAAACCTTGTACTGTGAGACAACCTGTTCTCACAAAATTTCCAGCCCATTAACTCAAGAATCAGATTGTTTGGATTAGGTTTGCACAAACAGCCAAGCTTTTCAGGTGCTTATCCAAAAGGCATTGAACCAAATCTTTTGAGGTTTCCCCACATACTTAATATATTATTCAAATATTTACTATATGCAGAGAGGAGAGCAAGATGGGAAAAATCTCCTTGTCCAGGACAAGCAGAATTAATTATTGCTGGATGAGTAAAGATATGATTTCTGCTGGCTGGACAAAAACCTCAAGAAGGAGAGGAAGTACAGACAGAAACAGAGAGTCATGGGATGGAGGGTGACTAAGAGGAAGCCTGAAGCTGGAAAGCAGTAAGTTACTGGAAGGTGGGGAGATGAGATGGAGCTTCATACAGCCATGAAAGTCTCTCAAATTACAGGGAATACAGAACTAATGAAAGAGAGGGATATCAGCAGGGATACCTGAGATTCTGGAGAGAGGAGCTGAATAACACAACCCCTATACCTGCATGTGGCCAGAGCTCAGGTCACAGCTACTGATGTCATGGGGGCCACAACAAAGCTGAGCTTGGGGATGTCAGTCCTGCAAGGGACAGATGCTGCTGCTCTTCTCCTGGGGGCAGAAAAGCTGCCTGAAGACTGTTACATTCCTGCTTACACACTTCATCCTCCTGCATGTCTAAGGGACAAAGCTTAGATCAGCCAGTGATGCGTATTTCAGGATTGTGAAGTATAATGTTCTGATTAGATGCAATACGTCTAAAGAGTATAGATCAAAATTTAAGAAAATACATAGGAAAAAATGCAACTTATCCACATTTTTTTCTGTTATTTCCACTGCACAGGAAACCTGACGCAACATGTTGTGTATAATTCAACCATGCTGTCAGGTTTTACTAGGAATGTAATCAGTATGATCTTACAAATTTTATTCAAGGTCTCTGAAACAAAGCACTTGTTATTATATAGATTCTTGCCTAATGCTTTTCAGCAGTAGGTTAACAAGCTGATAGGAAATGTAAATTTTTAAGGAGAAACAGTCTAACAGTGAAAAGGCCATGATTTCTGCCAAAGTATGACTGGCAGTAGCACAGGCAGAAGGGATTGTGTATGAGGTAGTCCTACTGCTGCTGCTCCTCAGGGCTAATGTAATTATTTAAGTACCAGTAGAGCTATGTCCCTTCACAATTTCATTGATGGTCAAGCAAATAAAGTATGATACTTTGTGTTACTTCATGAGGAACTACTAAGCAAAGATGTAATCATCAAGAGCTGTAGAGAGGGTCTTTTTTTGACGTGACTAAAGGAAACTTCTGCAGACACTCAATCTGCAGGTGGAAAGAGAACAGAATTGTATGAAGTCAGGGAGAGACTCAAACTGCTGCTTGCCATTCTGTTAGCTGACCTAAGCTTCTCTCCACCTAGCTTTAGACATATATATGGTAATAATTTAAGGATTACCTTCAC
The DNA here is from genome assembly GCA_013397245.1 of Thryothorus ludovicianus. NCBI lineage: Eukaryota > Metazoa > Chordata > Aves > Passeriformes > Certhiidae > Thryothorus > Thryothorus ludovicianus. The sequence goes on from VZTB01003548.1 coordinate 355,609, forward strand.
TATAGAATTTCTTTGTACTCTGCATTTTTAGGGAGAGATTTTTTTTTTTTTACTGGTTTTAGGTGTCTTCTGTAGAATAAGCTGATTTGGGACCTCATATTTATTATTCTCATAAATTAATACAAGGTTCAGCAAAAGTGACTACACATGATATCTAATCAGAAGGGTATTTCCCTCTCCCTTACCAATGATTTTAACATTTTATTCATTGTATCTTACATCAATATGGTATCACAATTTGCTTGGCATGAAGATACTCAAATTTTTGTGAGTTTTGTGAGTTTTTGTGAAACTCCTAAGAGATGCTTTGTTTTCTGGTCAGTTTAACAAGCTGCCCAAGGAAGCAGTGGAATCACCATCCCAGGAAGTGTTCAAAAAATGTGTGGATGTGACAGTTGGGGATATGGTTTAGTGGTGCACATGGTGTGCTAGGTTAATGATTGGACTCGATGATCTTAGAGGTGTTTCTCCAGTTTTAACTGTTCTATGAATTGATGATTCTGTTATTTTTTATGAGCTTAATTTACCTTGGGTGAGTGGCAGAAAATATGCAAGTTACCCTCTCTTCTTCCACAGGGTTTAAAAATGTCTTCGAGAGGAACATGCATGGGGTGTTCCTGTACATAATTATCTTCCACATCTTTGATATCAATCAAAACATTGTTCCTCAGTGACACGCCACTGGGCTTGCATTTTTATGCCCCTCTAGGCAAACTAAGGGGATATGTGGAAAGGAGAGTGGAAGATCCTTATCACAGTGAATCCACATACAAGATGAGGCACCACTGGCAGAAACAGTGCTGTCAATGGGATTGGTGGTGCCACTGCAGAGAGGCTGCCCTCCCTCTTCCATAGACATGGTAGCTCACAGACATGGCTTTCAGAAAGGATTTCAGCACAGACAACCTACTGGAGTAGCTATTCAGGGTCCCTGGCAATCCTGTACATGGAATGGCATCAGTGACAGCTCTGCTGTTTTTATGGAGCTTACTGTGTTCTAGCAGTCTGTTCTGCAGCTGTCCCTCCACAGACAGCGAAGACAAACCCTTCAGCAGTGAAGATGAGCTAGATAGCTTACATGTGTGTGGTGCTCTAGACTAAGGAGGTGGACAGGCTTTAAAGTACTAAAATTTGTCCCAGTGATGTGTTGTTAATATTAAGTGTTCCTCACAAAGCACAGGCCCTCAGTAAATAGAAAGGGATCTGCTGCTTCATCAAATGAAGTCCTCCAAAATCTCAGAAAAACACATATTTCCGTTATAGAAAGAACCAGCTGCATCTTAAAAGTATGATCTTCTCTTCTTAAAAGTACGATCTTCTATTTCCAGTCTCTTTTTTTTTTTCTTTTTTCCTTTCCCACACAGGAGGTGCAGGTGCCTGTAAAGTGTCATCAGAAAGTGCAGTTGCTCAGAAATTTTTCCACTTTTAGCTCCTGATCCCTAAATGTCACCATTGCACAGTGCTTAGAGGAGTTTTCAGGTCTGGGTAAACTCTAGCTGGAAGCACATAATTAAAGCAGCCTTAAATCATACATTAAATTTTCTCAGCAAACAGCAGATACTCCTTCTCTCACTATTTATTCCTGACCGTTTTATTCAACTCCATCGCTCTATCCACTCAGCACTAGGCTTTTGAGTTTCTCTTTGAAGATCTTCCCTGACTGCGTGGAGATGCTAATCTAGGATTAGTTAATGCTGAGGCTAAGTATCTATTTGTAGATACTGTAATATTTAACACAGACAGCTAGATGAGGGTCTCTGATTCTGCACTTTTTCATTTAATACTCTTCATAAATGTTGAGGAAACCAAGGATGGAGAAACTGAGTCTAGATTTTTCAATCTTCATCATAAAGATTAATGTTTCCACCAAGCCAGGACCGGTGCACAGAAATAAGCTGGTACTTAATTGCTTGTTCCTATTGCGAAATGTATGTCTTAGATCTAAGGAGAGCTTCTTCCTCTGTGTGAAAACACGCACATCAAAAATGAAAACTAAAAAACGTGATTTTCTCCAAAATAGTTCTTTATGCTTTTCTTTCCCCAAGAAATTTTCTGTGCTGAAAAGTTCAGCTCAAAGTGAAACTTTATTTTTGTTGAAGGAGCCAGCAATATTTATTCTGAATCAGTACAACAGCCCTCCTCTCATGGGAAGCATTCAGGGCCAAATGTCATGTCCATGATACGATGCTGAGTAGAAATTACAGGCCTGTGGCTCACATAACATACCCTTTCCACTAACCAAAATGAAACATGTCATTGTGGAAGGATAAATGGCAATCTTTGGCTGTCATGCACTAGGATCCTATTATAGACACAGAGATAATGAAACTAATGTATCCTGAGGCTGTGTTGCTTAAAAGAGTATCAGAACAGGAGAATGTGTGTGCTGAATTTCATTTACTGAGACTTTTTCTGATGTGTTTGGGGCTAAATTTTGGTGAACTATATAGGGCCTTAGTCCTTCAGAAATGAAGAGGTGTTTGGACAGCTGGCAAGAGGATAACTCTGCATAGGGTTTGCCCACCTATTTATGAAGCTTTTTTTTCTTCTGTTAGGAAATATATACATGCTTATGTGACCCTTTTTATCACCGATCAGTCCTTCACTGGGATAAACAAAGTAGAAGGTAGTCTGGGAAGAGTTGAACTCCATTCAAGTTTTCCAAAAAATGGTTATATCTGTTAAGGAAGTGGTAGAGAGGATGGCAAGAGCTGATCCAGAAACTCATAAGGTCAATTGATGCAATTTTTGAAGATGATCAGATGTGACAGAAATGAAGCTCCTCTTATAACTTATCGGGAGTATATATGTTTGCTTTTAGACACATTCTTGGATATAAGATATTGCCTCGTGCCTGTTCCCTGCTCATAGACTGGTGTTTTCACTGTGCCAGTTAGGACACTTGCATTTATTTCACGATTCCATGTGCAAGCAATCTGTAGGCTGGACTTCAGTGTCTGGGTGGGTACACAATCTCTGTCCAGCAGCTGAAATAACCTGTTGTAATATACAAGAAGCATGTTAATCCTCATAATTAGCACAATTTTGGGGTCAATACAGGTGAAGAGATTTCAAACACCTTTTCATTTTATCTGTGATATTTTCTTAATTTTCTGTCCAATTTTATTTCCTCTCACAGTAGCTACTCAACATAACTTTCTCCTCATGCTTCAAATGCTGTGGTGTCACTGACAGTTGTAAAGGGAACAAAACAATCTGAAAGGAAAATTTTTATATGGAAAAGCTGTCTTAGGAGGATGTTTATTTTTCTTTTTTTTTGATTAATCCAGGAAAATATCTTGAGACATTTAGAAGGGGACACACCTTACTCTGTTGAAACTTGATGTTCTTGTGATCCTAAGAGTTTGTATAAAGCCCTATGCCCATTGGTCTGCATGGCATTTACTATCTACATTAGGCTGCTACTCAGAATCACCATCAAGAACTGAATGCTGTTATGCTGTGCACACTTCAAATATATAAAAGGTGACTCCTGTCTTCAGAGTTTAAGCTTTCAATCTGAATGGCTTACTAGCATGTTATAACAGTCCTGTCTCTGGCATGCTGATTTGTGGCCTTGATCAAATCACTTAGCCTTTTACTTGTTTAAAAAATATACTACTCCAGCACTTGAATGCATGATAAGTCAATAGAGTCACTCATATATGCAGAAGAGGTGTGTAGGACTGAAAACTCTGGCCATGCAAGCAACATCCCCTTCCCGAGGAGCCTATTCTGCTTTACCTGCTGGCTGAGCTGCTTGGGTAAGAGCTTTTTCATCCATTTATATCAAAATGAGTCATTCTAAAACTCTCCACCTCTGAACCCTAGTATTTAAGCTACATGATTTCTTTGCGTTGATTTGGGAGAAAGCATAAAAGATGAGTTCAAGTAGCATATCTGACTGGGTGACAAGTTTGATTAGATGGCATGGATGTCAGCAAGGTTGGAGCAAACTGAGCTTCATACCTTTGAAGTCAGCCTATCTGTACCTAAAGATACCTATTAAGACATACTGCCTTAATCCTTTTATTTCTGGATTCTGAGCTACATTCTTGGCACTGAAAACTAGAGTATGCTGGATCTTGTCTCTGCAGACTGATACCCTTAAAGATTTCAAGAAAACCCACTGGCTCTTCCAGGTGAAAGGTCAAAACTGGCCAATTGCTGTCATCTTTGTGTTGTTTTTAAAAGCGATTTCAAGAAAGAAGGATATTTGGGTAGAGGTGAGGGCAGAATAATTGTACAGAAGGAAGGATTGAAAACATAGGGAGCAAAAAGTATTTGGTTTGAGTAGCAAAATGCGCACCTAGAATGAGCAGCAGTGGAAATGGCAATTATGGAAGGCAATCTTATATTTGATGAGGAAGGAACATATGTGATGGGAAGATGTGAGCCATGGAGCAGATCAGATGACTGCAGCAGCTGAGCTGTGAATAAGGTGGAGTTGAGGAGGAGAGCTGCTGGGAATCCTAGGTGGAAGAAAATATAGTGTCAGAACTCCGGAGGAGTCTCTGGGTGAGAATGCATAAACATTTAGGAATGGGATAAAAAAAGATGGAATAGAAGTCAATGAGCACTTGAGTGTTGGAAAGAGTAAGAATACTGCAACAAGTAAAAAACCCTCCTTGCTTACCAAGAAAGGCTTCTCATAAATATACCTGTCCATTGAGTTGATAGCTACTTACATATTTTATCTCTGTGTTTTACAGTGTTGGCCTTGTAATCCATTTTTCTTCACACCCAGTGAAGGCCTGACTTCTGCAGCAGTTCAGCTTAGTTTGAAAGAAGTCTCTCAGGACAAAGGCTAAAAGCATCTCCTATGAATTTCAACACAATATGTACTTGTAGACAGCTCTCATCCTTCACAGATATTTGTCTAATTGCAGTTATTTATTGATTTGAAATGTAAAGTGTCCAAGAAGACATTGGACATTGGCAATTTAAGCTGTTCTCTCAACCTTCCCTGGAGGTTCATCCAAAATAGACCTGAATGTTTGTCACTTGTCAAGGGTTCAATAATTGGCAGGAAAGGATGGCTTTGGGCACATATGTTCCTTTCCTCCCTCTCTCTCCCAAGCATTATGATCTTGTTTAGCTTTGTACAATCATGTCAGCTGCTTCTGTACTTGCTAGGGTTCATCTTGTCTCTTGCGATGGCGCTGCAGAAGGTATTCTCGTCACCTTGAGCATTTTCCACTCTTTCCTCATGCTGACTGCTGTTTCCATGGAAGTCTGTGATGTGTTTTATTCAAAGTATAATTTGTAGAATGTTTGCTTAGAACAGAGGAAGGGAAAAATAACTTCTTCAAGGCAGAGTGAAAGAAAATGTACTCTAAATTAAAAAAAAGTCACCCTCTCTCTAAACCTTAATCCTCAGCTCTACTGTAACCCAAATTAATACCATTCTGTTTAGGACTGAAGTGTTCAATGACAACATGAAGAGAAACATGTCACGTCTCAAACCCAGAACATCAAATATTTCCACTTTTCCTAATTATCACCCAGCCTTACCAAAAAACAGATGGAACCACTTTCAAAGCTTTGTGTGTGAGCCTGTGTGTGCGCATATGTATATCTGTCTTACAAATGGCTAAATCAAATCAAACTTGGGATTCTAGTCAAGACAACAGCCTCACTGCCTGAACCAGCTTGTTTCTCTACACTGATCATTACCAAAAAGAAGAGCTGCAATCAAGTTGCATTTAACTCCAAAGGAAAAGAATAAACCCCACACTTTCCAATAAAAACCCGCTATGCTGTACTCATCTCTGTAACAAACATATGGAGTGGCACATACTCTGGACTTGATTCTGGTTGAAATTTCACTACTAACTCCAGCATCTGTAGCTTGACTAATGTAGCTAAAAGCTCAACCAACCTCTTCCCTTTGCCCTTATTTTTATTACAGGGCTACAGGATGAAAGTTTATGCACAACAGGCAGAGAGATCCCTCTGCTTATGGAGGTGTGTGCAGCACAAGCTGTAGGTGCCCAGGGGCACCACCGTTCTCCACATCCTGCCAAGCCATAGTGGATTACCCAAAAGCCAGTACTGCCTCCACCCATTCCTTCAGCTCAGCCACGATGAGAGCATTTTAAATATTGCAGAAGAATAATTTGGTCTTATCCACGACCTTGCAGTGTAGTTCATTACTATGAAGTGTCAGGAATTCAAAGGGAGAAACATGTGAGAACAAAAGTAGATGCCTCCAGCTTGCAGCAGCAGTGCTGCTAATTGAGACACTTGCTAAACAATGTCATATGTGTCATTGACTTTTCTTAACCACAGAAACATCTCCAGAAAAATATAAAATGCTTATCTGTTTTTTTTTTCCCCCCCAACTTATAGCTGTTTTATAGTGGCTGCCTCTCTTATCCCTCAGAACACATATTTACAGACAAAAATGATCTTCTAGCACCCCTCAAACTGGGGCATAGACATTGAGGAAAAATAAAACAAAGGAATGCCAGATGCAATGGAAAGAACAGTTAAAAGTCAGGAAGGTAACATATGGGCTTCTCTGCCTTGCTCCAACTGGGTGACACACTAATAGGTTTCTTATTCTGCTTTCTTCTGCTGGGAGACTGGAAGACATATGTCAGTTTTCCACCTTAACTGTGCATTTTCTAGTTTGTTTGGATTTATGTCATAACCTTAATGGGATTTAAATGGAATTTTTATATGTGAATAATACTCTGCATTAATGCAAGAACTTTAGGTTGCTGTGTTACCACCTTGATTTGCATAAAGGTTTTTGAATATGAAAAAAGAATAGCCAGGCTATTGTAGATGGCAACGTGAAAAAAACCCACACTGGCATAATAGTAAAAGGAGAAGACAACTCCCCATAAACATTGGCTTGTGAAAGGGTTAATTCTCTGGCTTTTAGGTACAACTGGGTGTGAGAGAAGAGCCCAGAGGTCATGCTAGTCATGAATATTTAGTTGCTGGAGGGTTTAGTCAGATTAAATGGTGAAGCTGGAAGGTCAATGTCATAGATTTATACTTCATCATAAAACATTTTTTGTTCAAGTGTCCTCTCTGTGTTCTGTAAATCTAAATAGTCTGACAATGTATAGCTCGCATGATGTTACACACATCCCACACACTGGGGTGCAGAAGTGCCTGTTTCCTTTAAGTGTGTTGTGGATTTTGAGATATTATCTATAAACAATAAACACAATGAAGTGTCTCACATTGAAAAGTGTGCCATTATGCAATTACATATTATATATGTTTAATATAAATTGTGTTGTCCTCCTATTTTCAAGTCCTTGTTTACCCTTGCGTACATCAAGAAGGAGTAGGAGAATACTTGTTCCTTTGGTACTGTTATTTCTTCAGAACATGAATCTGGGGCATAGAGAATTCTGGAGATTCTTCCTGACATTTTTTTGGGAGTAGCATTGCAGCTTTTTCTCTTAGTTCTTTGCTTTAAACCTTTGCCTTTATCATCCATTTGGTTTTCAAAGCCTCATCTGTGTATGAGCAATTCCGAGTTACTGGTTGTGTAGTCAGGGAACTTTTCTACTGGCATGTTATTCATTCTTAGTGTACCATTATTATTTTTAAATGAATTATGTATATAACACCTTTGGTGTACAGACTACTCTGCATGTGAATAATAAAGTACAGTCTTTGCTCAGAAGAGCTGAGAGTCTAAGGGATTGATCCAGTAAACACTTATTCATGGGTGATTTGCTTAGCCTACTGTTGTGAGTAATCTGTTGATCTGGCCCCAAACTAATTAGATAACTTGAGGAAAAAAACAATAGGATATGCTAGGTAGTGCAGGAGGGAAGGGATGAAACACAACAGTGCATAAAGGCCTAGGAAGAAAGAGCATAAACACAGGCTGGTTTGGATTTGATTCACTTCTCTCTGGCAGTGTCTGCATGGAAATACTGTAAAGGATGGAGCTTGCACCCTGGAATGAAGTGTCAGGTTTCCTCCAAGCCTTAAATTTTGTAGTGTTCAGCCTGCCCTCATTTGAGGCAATAGCCTTGTCTTGACCTAATTAATTTTTTATGATCCGTATCTGCAGTCAGTTCTGGAGGAGTCTTCTCAATTTTTTTAAAAGTAGGTGAGATTGAATATCCACATACAGGTCTGAAGAGCATTGGGGTGGGCTGAGTTAAACCATTTCTGGCAATTGGCAGTGGCAAGGATGGTCAGTGCCTCGGCTTTTGAGGATGAGTTTGTTCCTTGCCCTTGGGGAACAGAGTTGCAGCACCCAGGTGTGCATGACTGTCATGCAAAAAAAGCTTTATCGTGTGATAATACTACGTTGGAGGTGAGAACTGGCTCTTTATCTCATACAGAAGCAGAATATGCAGTGCCAGCCTGCCAGAACACTGGTCTTGTGTCCTTTCCAGAGATTCCTGCAGGGCAGGGGGGTCAAACACTAAATTTGAATTGTGAGATTTTTATGTGTTGTTACAAAAGAGTTTAAAGCACTTTATCAGGATTGAGGCCTGGAAAATCACTGAGTGTGGTTAATTTCTGTTGTATAGTAATCTTTAGTTTGTACCTAAAGGTCCTGTCTGCACTGCTGTAAGTGATGCCTGGACTTGCAGAGACCTTTGCATGGGTTCTGCATTTAAAAGCTGCAGTAAGGTATGAAGACCTTGGCAGAAAGAAACCAAACCCAAACTCAAACTCAAACCTATGCAGTTTTATCTGGGAGGTGACCCTTGGTAGTTTATCAGGGCAGCTGGGGTGGTGCAGGGCAGAATAGATGTACCTGTTGCTGGCTTTGGAAGCCCTTGGCTGCTGGAGCCGTTAGCATCTGCTTACAAGCACCCTTGAAGCATTTTCGTGCAACCTGGCTTCTGTTTGCATTTTCTGTGGGATCTAAGCTAAAGGGTCTTGACAAGAAAAGTCTGGTTATAATTATGGACAAAATTGTTGTCTCAAATGATGATCCAAGATGCTCTTTTCACCAAGTGGTGTTGTTTGCAGCACGGAAAGGGTCACAGGTGGCTCTGAAATAACAATGTGATATTTATGCAGCTGACCACTGTGCTGGAAAAGGAATAGATATGTTTCACTAGGTTGGTCCCAGATGGAAAACCTTTCTTTAATGCAGAAGCAGATAAATTCTATTCTTATTCTAATGTAGAAGTAAGTGGGAAAATAAAACAAAATATGGGAAAACATCAAGGTGTTATGCAAAATAAAATATTGATTGTAAAAATCCCAAAACAAAACCTGCTTGCTGTCTTAATTTTTCTCTCATGTCTAGTTATACATAAATATTTCTTCCTGTTCTTACATCAAATTAAACTAAAACTTCCCACTACAGAAAACCATTTTGTTTCCTTTAATTTTTTTTTTTAGCAGGAAATATATATCTCTCAAAATCTGCAAGGATAAAAGTTTAATTATGTCTTAGTTGCTTGCTGTGATTTTGAAATCAGCGCTTTAGACTGAATGAGCACTTGGTGGGTTATAAAATGACATGATGAATATTTCTATTTCTCGTGTTAAAAATCTAGGTTTTGTAAGGTAATTGACATTAATGAAGCTGGCACTAGATTAACAGTTTTGACCTGAAGTTGATATCAATAAGGGTTTTTTTTAAGAAATGAATGAATGAAACTTTTTTAAAAGGACCATACTGTGGGAGAAAATATACCAGCACCAGCAAGGATTCATCCACTCATGTCTTGCATGATAATCAAGCTGCAGATAAAAATATGTGAATAAGCTAAAACACACACAAGCACTTCTTATCTCAGTAGAAGTTTATGAAGACTAAGTTGTTGGGCTGCATAGAAATAAACTATAAAAAAAACTGATGCAGAAATAAAAGTTTAGACACCGGTCATATGAATAGCTCCTAAGAACAATAGTCTTGGCTCTGTAAAGAAAATGATGGATGAGGCTGGAGGTCAGCCCTGAAGTGCTGGGGAATTTCTGGACCACGCCAAGGTGAGGGATGGAATGCAGGGACAGCTCTGAGGAGAGACAGTGTCATTGCTAATGAGTGGTGGTTGGGCAGATAAAATGAGGCCTGATGCAGGTGTCTTGGGTAGAAATTGGCTGGAGGAGTCTTAGTGGAGCTTGCTGTTTGGCATAGAACTAATGGATGGCAGGATCTGTCACTAGAAATGTTCTTGTTTTATGGCCTCCCGGCTGGGGCCAATATGGTCTGTTGTTTAGAGTATATGTGTTTGTGTTTCTGCCATGTCACATGAGAGTGTTGTTCCACAGTGTACCCAAATCCTGCTGAGTGCCTCCACCTCTAATGCCAAATCTGCAGAAAACTAATTAACAAGTCTTTCTCTGAATTTGAATGTTTTAAAAGATGCTTCTGGGCTTGTGAATAGGCCGCTTATATTGCCTCCCTTACAGATACCCTTCTCAGGAGACAGCATTAGGAATGAGTGTCTTCAGAAAGGTTTCTTTTACTCTGAGAGATGATATTTCCATGTCACAAATCAGAAAAACTTTTTCCCTGTGAGTTTCCAGCCCTCTTTCTGCCCTGGACATAACTAAAAATGTACTTTAAAGATGGAAATAATCTCTATGACTCCAGAATCTGAAAACCAGAGTCTCTAGGAATGAAATTAGGAACCACTGCCCAGAAAGGATGAGAATCAGCTGTACCACACTCTGCAAGTCTTGTCCCAGCTCCAGATAAAAACTGGAGAAATGCAGGGGCTCTGCATGCCCTGGCACAGCTGTTTGTGGTTTGTCTCTGATTCTTCACCACAGTAACTGGTGTTTACTGCGTGCCTTCCTACTATATGGGCTGGTTCAGAGAGATTGGAAATGCAAAGATTGAAGGCTGGGACTTGCTTTTGACCAGAAAGCTTTTAGAGTTAAAATTCTTGCTGGGCAATCCTGATAGATGAAGAATCAATTGTGCTAACTGCTTTAGGGAAAAATACCTAATCACTGCCTCAAAATATTTCCCTCTCAACTGTGTTAGAGCCTTTCTTGTAAAAATTGAGGGGTGAAACAGGAGAATGAGGAAGATACCAGGACTCTAAAAAACATTTTAAAAAGAAGAATTGTTTGCTGTTCATGGTAAATGCTGTAATACTTCTCTCAGATCTCTGAAACTCACTCTTCTATAACACAAACAAATTCAAATCCATCTCTACTAGATGGAAACCAGTTTTCATGTAATGTCCTGTGTGTCTGATCTTCACTTTATTTATATAAACATATTTCTTGCATCTTCTGTTTTGATCTTTAAGATTCACTGACAACCACTTACCTAATGAGTGTGTATGAACTACCATGTAGCACAATATTCATGGTGGGCTGATCCTTATGGTAGCAGTCAGCATGATGTGTGTGTTTCCATCCTATCCTCTCTGATAAAGTAATTGATGACAATTACTTTATGATGATGGGAAAGTCCCAAATGTCCTTTTATTAAAGCCTGTTTATTTAGATACTGTTTTAAAATATTGTTTTAGAAGAACAGCTTTGGACTTTTTTGTTGGGTTTTTTTTGTGTTTTTTTTGTGTTTTTTTGTTTTATTTTGTTTTAGTTTTTTTGGGGTTTTTTTTATTTGTTTTAGTTTTTGGGTTTTTTTTAAGGAGTTTAACAAAGATATGATAGCAATGAAATGAGTAGAAATAAGAAAGAGTGCTGTGGGATCCCAGGGCCACTTGACTGCTAGAGTAGAAAAATAGATTTGGCTCATCCACCAGCACGAAGTGACTTCAGTCAAGCAATGGTGATTTGTGCCAGCTGGTGATTTCTTATTTCCTGGTGGCCCTTTGTTTTCAGTTCTGCATTTACATATTTGGCTTTTGTGTGTTTACTGAACATGGCAGGATGTGTAAACTGGGCAAAGAAGTAGAGAAATTGCTTGATAAAGGTCATGGGAGGGGGCATCAGAGGGTGACAGAGCAGTTTTCAGCTCTACTAGCATTTTCTCAAAGAATACTTTTGCAGTTCTTTCCCTTCCTTGCTGATTTCTCTAGTTGAGCTATAGGTTTATAATATCTATTTTAGGGCTGATTAAGTGCTAGTAACAGGAAGTTTTGTGTTCCTGTGGAATTTGAATGGATCTTGGGATTTTGTACAGGATTAATATAACAGTCATAAAGAAGAAATATCGTAAACAATATATTCAGCACAGTTCATGTATCAGTCTAGAAAATAAGATTTTTTTTTTTTTCAACAGTTTCTCTAGCTGCTGTTAGAAATGTCTTAAAGCAGAAAAAAAACCTTCTTCCTTTGACCAGTGGGTTATGTCAGGATTTCTTTCTCATTTGGTATTTCAGTGCCATACATAATTATATTTATTGTTAACAATTTTTAATTGACCCCTCTTACTTCATCTCCTCTGTATATGTGTTTCTGGCCTGTTATATGGCCTGGTGAACCTGCGGACCTATTGGAGGCTCAAGTAATCTTTTTGAGCTCAGTGGTTATGTTATAAACTTAGAAATGGATACACTGAGAATGTAGAAGTAAGAAATGTGGAAGTAAAGGCAAAAAGAAAAGCGGAGACATTTTCACAGTGAGGAATATAGTTTCTGGAGTATATTTAGTAGTTTGATTTGAGCATGGATTGCTTGAACACAGGATTTTTTTTTCTACCTAATTACTCTTAATCAGTGCTGAAATAAGTGGGATAAACTTCTTTCCCTGGGGATAGTGAATATGATGGTGTTTAAAGAAATTTTAATAAGGATGCAATTCAGGCCTCAATGGATGCATAGATAAGGAGTGAGGTATACTAAATGTTAATCTGTTCTGCCCTTCCAATGAGGTCAGGTTAACTCAAATTCATGTGCTTCTCAAAGAAACTTTGGGCCAAATGGTGTACACTGACCTACACTGTTTTGATGTGGCTTGTGTCAAATTATTCCTGTGGTTTATAATCAGTTTAAATTCTGATTGTTGCTTCTTGTTTTTTTTTTTTTTAAATATTTTTAGTTTGCAGTTTTTGTTTTTTTTTTTCTTTTTTTTTAATATAAAAATAGGAAAAAAATCAGAGAAAATCTGAGTTTGAGAAAAGTTTTGTACAGCTTTGGTTAAAACCTCATAGCACCTAGAACTACCAAGGTAAATCAACAATGCTCTGGCCAGGACTTTTTTTGTGACTAAAACCAGTAGGAAAAACCTGCTTTCATAACTGAAACAGCAATTAAGCAGATCATGAAAGAGGTCAGAGTTTATGTTTGAATTCTGGTAACTGAGTATCAAAAGGATAGGTCTTAATGTTGTTGATAAAAATTAAACAAGAAATATATCTTCTTTTCAAATTCCTAGAAGTCAATTATGTGATTTCTTACAATCCTGTCAGGTACTATTACAGAAAGCTGAGCTCTTGTGACTGTTCCAGACCTGTTTGATGTTACTGGGCAGCCTGCCAAAGTCTCCTTTTTGTATGCCAAGATGGTAATTATTGACACTTCATAGGGAAAGGGTTTCAAGGAACTCACATCAATATTTCTTCCACAGTCAGAAACTGGAAATGCTGGTATAGTAAAGAGATCTTGAAATCCTTGGGGATTATATTCCTGGACTGAATGAATACTAGGGAGTACTAAGAAAGTCAACCTCAGGCAGACAAAACAGAGCCAGTGTGCAGAAGCCTGGAATGGAACTTGGGCAGAACTATTTGAAGACAATAAATCTGGTGAGCAGTGGGAGTGGCTGAGAAAACCTTGTATGTGCAGCATGCTGTCTTTCAGGGTTGAAGGCATATTATAAATCAAAACTAGCACTCAAGAAGAGACTGAGAGGCCTGACTTTACAACTCAGGAGTAAGTCACAGAGTTCAGGGGGAAGAAGCACCATACACTAGGGAGGTTGAGGCCATCACTTTCTGTGCTTTCAAGGTTTTATACCACTTAGTACATGGCATTTGACTGCTAGTCTTGGGTTTTCCTCACAATCTCAGGAGTCAAATTAATTTGGTTTTCTAAGTGAGGTTTTTAGGGTGATGGAGGGATGTCCCACCAAGTGACAAGATTTTAGACCAGAATGTGAAGTTTCTAGTCATTCTGATCCCTTTCATGCATGAATTTTATCACTGGCAATAGCTGTTATGCTGGGCTCCTCTCCTGCTTGTGTGGAATGGGTGCAGAAGTTTATGTAGGTTGCCATTAAGTGTTCATACTTGGCCAGCCTTTAGCCACAGTCATTCTGAAAGCAGGCTGAGAGCATTGGGGTTGTTCCTTCTGGAGAAGAGAGGGCTTCAGGAAAAGATCACAGCACCTTCCAGTATCTAAAAGCACCTACTAGAGAGCTGAAGAGGGACTTTTTGCCAGGACATGTAGTGATAGGACAAGGGGTGATGTCTTTACACTGAAAGAGAGTAGGTTTAGCTTAGTTGGTAGAAAGAAATTTTCCCTAAAGAAATGGTGAGGAACAGGTTGCCTAGACAAGCTGTGGCAGTGGAAGTGTTCAAGACCAGTTTGGATGGGGCTTTGAGAAACCTGGTCTAGTGCTATATCTCTACCCATGGCAGAGGATTTGTAAAGTGATGATCTTTAAGGTTCCTCCCAAACTAAATCATTCTGTGCTTCTCTAATTTCTCTCCTGCACTGTTATTTGAATGCTTTAGATACTTGCATATGGTTATCACATCCTGCCCCCTGCTCGCTGCTTTGTCAAACTCCATATGCTTGAGAAGATGCTTAACTCATGTTAATCATTCCCCACATATCCCAAAGTGTATCACTTGTAATGCTAGCAAGTAATTCCATAAGAAGCAGAAATTACAAAGTTTGAATTCCTGCTAATACTTGCACTTGGATCTGCTGATTTCTATTTAAAATAAAAAAAAAATTCAGTCTCTTCCTTGGTTAAAACTGCAAGAAAATCTTAAGTTGCTTGAAAATATTAAAGAGACTTAAGCAATTTTCAAAATTTTTGAAATTACACAGTAAAAGTTATTGAGGAAGGGAAGCAGACTGATAGACAGACAGGACGCTGGAGAGATAAGGTCAGTTGCATAGGTCTTATTTATTTAAGAAACCCTTGAAAAAGTTTGAAAAGTTAGAAGGAAAAGTTTATATGGTAACTGTTACATTCATGTGATAGATGCTACATTCTCTGTATCTGTGCTAAACGCCTTCATTGCAGTGCTCACCCAAGAAGCCGAGCTGAAGCTGTACCATTTCGGGACATTTTTGCTCAAAGCTCAGCCCAAGGAGTAAGAAAGGCTTGATACAAATAATTAACAACTTCATGTTTGAAGGCAAGCTCTAAGTGATGATGATTTTTCCTGGAAAGTGCACCCTTACCCGTGGTGGCTCAGGAACAGACTGCCACACAGCTCAGAGGCCTGTGCAGTGTGGTGGCGAGGGTCAGGCAGGGACAGGGACCCTGTCAGCACTCCAGCCAAGCCATCTCCTGCTTCTGCAGCTGTATGCCAGCAGCTCTGGTCATGTGCTGTCAGCAGGAGAGTTTGTATTAGCACAGGATAGTCAGGTCTTTGCTGCTTTATGATCTGGAAGGTCAGCTACACTTGAGCTTCAATCTACCATCGCTTGCCCTCCATTAAGTCAGCTGCCTGAAGCTTAAAGCACAGTTTAGTCTGTGATAGAAACTTATGGGAGTCTGCTCAGGGGCAACACTCAAGCTATACCTCAAACTAATTCGACAATCCCCACGAGACAGCAGGGGTTTCTTGAGGAAGATACCTGATGCCAAGAATGTGTCTATGCAGTCCAGAATAATTCTTTATGGTGCCATAATAGGAGGCTGAAAAATTCCTAGGACTAGCCCTGGGATGTCTGTGATGGGGACAAACTGTTTTATTGAAGGGGGACATGCATTTTGTTATTGGGGAGTAACAAATGGGTGCATAGTGATCATTCTTTGTGATACTAAGAGCAACTGCATTACTGTAGTTTAAAAAACTTGCTCACCAGTTCTGTAAAAAAATCTAATGAAGAAGTAGACAAGAAGGAGAGAAAGGTAGCTGTCCCTACAGAAATAATAAGCTGTTTAAAGTCCTTGGCAACAGCCTAACTAAGCTGCTGGACTTGGCACTAAACCAGGGAAGGGTTGGCACCCAGTCTGGTGAAGGGGAGGAACTATTTCAGAAAGTGCTTTCTGCTCAACTCTCAGCCTGCCCTGGCCTGTTTGCTTGTGCTGCAGCTTGGCCTCAGCTTTGCCCTGCATCCCTGGGAGTTCCAGGGGGTGCAATGCTGGAGACAGGACACCACCTCCCACACAAGGAGTTCTGGTATGGTGGGCACTGGGTTCTTGTGCAAGCCTTGGCCATGCTGTCACCAAGGGTGGCATGGGACGTGTTGCACCCCATGCTCCTTCTCTTCCCTCCTGTTTTCCTTTCTTTCCTTTAAAATACACTACCCTGGTTTTCCAAACAGACAGCAGCAAAGTATTTCTGCTCCTGTCTTTCCTACACTTCTGGCTTTGCACTGAGTTTAGTGAGAAATTCATACCCTAACAAAGAGATAGAGGCCTAAGTATCTGGTTTGGAACTTGATATTTGGGAATTGCTACCAACCATAGTAGCAATTCACAAATCTAGTGGAGTTTCATGCCATACATTACATTGTCATGCTGTTCTAGTTGAAGTAATTAAAAGTGTTTCTGCATTAAACAAGAAAACAAATTAAAAAAAAAAAAGGTGCTAATCAGCTGTGTTTCAAAAAATGCAGACAAAAAAATGATGCTGTCTGAATAGTTTGGAATAGTCAGGCCCATTCTGTTACAAGTCTATACCAGCAGGATATAACAAAGGTAAAGATTTAAGGCAATTTTGACGCCTTAAAGCAGAACTGTTAGCACGGCATAGACTTTCAAATCCAAAGAGGATTCAGCCTGCTCGCTTACTGCCTTCCACATCTTCAAAGGACCATGACTTTTTTTTAATCTTTCCGCTTTGCTGTGAAGCCATAGGAAGTTATTGACTTTACAGGCAGTTTTAGTACACAATCAAGCAAGAAAAAATGCTGGTGTACTCTGAGGCTGAGTTCAAATCTTCGTCTCTTTATGTCACTCCCCTCTCTGTGCTGAGGCAGAATTTAAAAGTGTGGAACAGATGGTGAGCTGTTATACAATGTTTTGTTTTTTGACCCCCTTGTTGAGCCAAGATTCTCTGAAGACTTTCAGGGATGCTTTGGCTACCTCACACAGTTTCCAAATGTAGTTGGAAGAAGTTTTCAACAATAACATTGCCTGATTATAATTAGATACAGTTTGAACTCTGGATCTGAGCTCTGACATTGCTCTTCTTGGAACAACTCTGAGGTAAGTGGAGGCTGGAGTTCTGCCAGGGAGTTTGCTCACTGGTCAGTGTCGCAATGAAGTGCTGCCTACTTTCCTTTCAGGCCAAGTGTAAGAGCACTTGAATTTCTCTTTGTTTAATGCCAGAAGGTGCTATTAGAACTGATGCTTAAATCACCAACCTCCCTGGATAAACTGGAAGAAGAACGGAGACCTTGTGTTTGAATGGGTTTTCCCTGAACTCAGGGAGCACAGACCTCTCCCCAGTTTCACAGTATGAAACAAGCTTTCCCCAATACCCCTTCCTCAGAAATTCTGACTATTAGCAAACATTTTGGACTAATGTAGATTCTAAAATAATGTAACATAAGTATGATGAAAAGACTCAAAAATCCCACACTAAACTATGCAAAGGTCAGGAATTCAGTTTTGCCTCCTGGTCCTGACTGTACTTCAGCAATGTAGCAAATCAGTTTGGCTGTGTCCTGCAGCTCCTAGGGTCACATTGGACAAACTTTCCTCCCAAGACTATACATGGCATTATTTTATTCAACTGTACAAGGAGGGAGGGGCTCAACTGGATATTTTTTCTCATTCTTTTATTTCTTTTCTTTTTGTCTGAGCACCTGAATAGTTCCTTGAAGAACACCTTGAAAACCTTCTGTACTATATTGATGGAACTTCTGCCCTTTAGCAGAAGCTTTTGATGAAGGCTAAATAATAAGACACAAAAGTACATTAACATAAATGAAAGGCATAAGGTCCTAAAAATATACCAGTAGTCACTAGTTTTGGATGTCCCCATTTTGGGGCATCTAACCTAAAACATTTAGAATTGTCTTGACTACACAGATGAGCTAGGTGTTCTTGTAAAATTTATATAGTGAGAGGTTTTAGAATGGAAATATTAAACCCCTCAATATTTTGAAATTTTTGAACTATAGATTTAAGACATTTATGAATTACATACAGGATAACTGAAAAGTAAGGGTTCTGTTTTATCTAGGTCTTATTTAGCATCTATCTTCCCTACTTAGAAGTCAGGACAAGCATTAATTACATTTCCAAATGTTTCTAAATTTGGAGGATTTTTGTATTCCAGTTGAAAATAACATGAATGAAGGACAAAAAGGCTCTCTAAACATGTTCAAGGGATAAAAGTGTTAGCATCTACCTGAGCTTTACTTAATGTTAGAGAAAAGTCATTATGAAATTAAAAATAGTCTAATGAAAAAAACCACTTGGGAAGCACAGGTACATACTGAATCTACTGATGATAGCTCTGTTTTCATGGGCTGAAATTATACTCTGCCCTCTATAAAAGTGAAAAAAAGCCCTAATGCTGCAACAAGAAGACAGAACATTATTATTTCTATTTTTTTTTTTTATCAGGAGAGCTAAACACTGCAAAGGGGAAGTTTCAGAGAAGAAAGTTTAATACACAGCTGAGTTGGGCCAAAGGATTTGCTGTCATCTCAAGGACCTTTGTAATCTTAGTTTGAGGATTCTCTGACACACCATAAGAAAGTCAGAGAAAGGGGTTCTGTTAGACCTTTTATTTTCTCTCTCTTGTAATTTTTCACATTGAATGTATGAGCCTCAAAGGATTGAATTTGAGGAGGATTTGAATGAGAACAGAATAGTGCTTGGCTCTACAAGGTTAAAGAGATTGCATTTAGTGAGATACAAATTAAAGAGTTTGCCTTATGAGATGGTAATCCAAAATATTGTTTTAAATGCCACCAGGACAGATGCAGACTCAGTTAGAATGAGGTAGGAAGCTCTATGGCTGTGGTATTGTTGCATATTGAGGACAGGGAGCACACATGAAAGCTGTGGAACATTGCTAAATGGAGACAAAAGTAGTTTCACGAGTCCCACAGAAAATGCTTATTTGTTTACTTGTATTTTTATAGTTTTTTTATAGACCAGGATATGCTTTCTTTCAGCTTAGTGATCGTCTGCATTGCATCTTTCAATATCTAGGACTTCTGGAGTCTGATTGTCAAAATAATTAAATAATTTTCCTTCTTCACAGAAAGCAGCAGAAGCCAGGAGAAGAATACAATTTGCTCATGTTTGGGTTTCTGATAATTCAGCTTAGGATGTCAAAATTTTATCAGCCTTTGCCATCCCGAAGAAAGAGCACCAGCTGTGGGCTTCTGCCCTCTTTCACTGTTAGCCTTGCATCCTAGTGCTTTTCTCACTTGCATCCTCCTGTACCACCCAGTCTGGGCTGAGCTGGTAAAATTTTACATTTATTGCTAGAATTCTAGTTTCAGTCTTTTCAGCAAGAGACCTGGGGAGAACTCATTTAGTTCAGCTGAGGCGTTAGCAGCCTCCTCTCTGACAGCCATTACACTATCATGACCTGTCCTGCACCTCTAACACTGATCTATTCATAGTTCTCATATCAGCATGCTGGGCAGGTTTTTATGCTAAATCATCTTTCTTCACTGGTCCCTACTTATACTGCAGCAAATAAAAAGGCTTAGATTAGTGCAACGGGCAAATGGGCCTCTTTATGTCCTACCGTCTCAATGTGATTTTCTGAGTGAATTAAATGGATGGACTAGCAAGGCTGGCCCTCAGACAGACACACGCTGTGGGCAAGCTATCCCACAGAGGAAACCTTACCCAGCCAGATTGTTTGGTGTTTTGTGATATTGACTAAGTGAGGTCAATGAAACATCTTCCACTGGTGACGGCGAGCGGTGTTTGAACGCGAGGTACTGGAGGTAAGTGACCACGCAAGCCAGCAGCCACCCCGGGAGCAGCCCGGCCAAAACTCCCACTATAGGGCCAGGCAGACCCTGGAGAGGCACGGGGCTGGGCACCCCAGGAGATGTGTGGGAGCTGAGATCCCAGGGCCACAAGCCTGAGCCAGGCACTGCAGCAGCTGTGGCGGCAGGGAACAGCGAGCCAACCCCGCCTCTGAGCGGCTTACCGGGATGAGCAAGGAAACAACAGATGGAGACAAGCAGACGGAGGAACACCAGGAAACACAGAAAATATTAGTCAGCATCATAGGCAGTGACCTCAGCATACCAGAGGTCTAACTGTTGTCAAGTCTTTTGTAGGCAACCCAAAAATGGAGGGCTTTAAAGGTAATGCCGAAGGGAAAGAATGAATTGTTTCATAGAAATTTACAGACAGTGGATACTGAGCATCTAGGAGAGTGAAATACAAAAGACAGATGTTTCAAAATTTATTAGGACAACCCTTCAAGCTGCCCAGTGTAAGAGTTTATGGGTGGGAGCCTTATAAGAGGCTTACTCTTGGTCCAGTGTATGAAGAGATTGTAGAAGGCCTGGAGATAATCCAAGAAGAGCCTTCTTCTAAAAATGAAAGAGGTGACCTTTAAAACATCACACTGGATAGATATGGGTGAAGAAAATGCTATATGTGAGGGCTAAAGAAAAAGAATATACACTTTTTGGAAATACTGAAAGAAAAGGGAAAACATTACAGGACTTACTGGTGAAAAAACAGGGAAGACTGCTGTGTCACAGACAGGAAGGTACCACAAGAGCAGCCCAGTGTTTCTTCTGGCACAGACAGTTCAGATCACAAACCTGCTCTGTTGTTTTAGTGAGAAGGGAAAGCAGACAAGATATTGCTATACAAAACCCAGCAAGAATTAATGTCCTGTCCGAGTAAAAGAGAAGATCTCAGAGAAATGACACAGCTGACCATTTTCCTCAAGGTCTGAAAAAGAATTGGAAGTTCCAGAAAAAGTGGGTGACAGGGTGAGTTTCTGAAGCAGCTGTGTATGATGGTGGAAAAGACCTGAAAATGATAGAGAACAAGACCAGAGCTTGGGGAATCTTAAGCGAAGAGGATAGAGTGATGTAGGCGTAGAAACATAGAGGAAGAGAAGCAAAAATAACTCATTGGCAGCCCCATTCAAAGGAGGAAGAGTGGGAAAAGAGGAACAGTTAGAAGTGGAATCAGATAAGATTTCCACAAGGAGTGAAGTAGGAGAGGCTGTTGTCAAAGCAGCATTAGAGTTGGAGAAATACTTGTTTGTGTGAGAGTCATGATCTAGACAGACTGAAATTTGGAAGATAAAGAAGAGATGCACTCCAGGTACAGCAGAGGCTGGAGGTGATGAGAGAGAAGAGCAACAGATACGAGATAAGGGATGACAGAATTGCAAAAACCAATAGCAAGGATGGCGTGTGAGTGTGGGGAGTGAGGGTGGGGAAGCACTGCGGATGGGTGTGTGGGCAGGCAATTAAACCAGTGCATCTTTTGATTCATTTTCAGTTTGGATTCTGTGGCAACAGAAACCATTCTGGTTTGACACTGTTTTGAGCTTGATAACATTTCAAAATACTTGTGTAGGCTCAGCTCCTAGTTAAGAAAAGTAAAATATTCAAATCAATTTATTGCTGGTTGTAGTTCATCTTCCTGGAGGTAAAAATTGATGTGATACTCCAAAAAGATGGTGTTAGAGAAGGGTGGTGATAATATAAATGGGGAAATGTAGGCAATGGAAGAAGAGGGATAAAAATGGAAAGGAGAGGAGGAAGAGACTGAGATGACATCCTTGGGTGGTAAGAAATAGATTGGTTTAAAAATGAAGGAAGATAAAAAAAAGCCTTTAAAAAAATGCTGTGAAGATTTAAGATAAATAATGTTTGGGAAAAATCCCATTCACAAAGAGTGCAAGGGATGTATGCTCCTTTTATGCAGCCAAGTAAAATGCAAAACAATGGAACTGAAAATCAAGTCTGAGAAAAAAAGAAAAGCAGCTCCTGGAAGAATTGTTAAATAGAAAAGCACAGAAAAGCAAATGTCATCACAGATAAAGTCACAAAGGTAAAAGTGACAGAGTTGCTAGTTCAAGCAAGCATAGGCTCTTATTTTTACATATTTTGTAATTTAATATAACCTAATGATGTCTCAAACTCAAAACAGTTCAGGTAATTCAAAGCTAAGCCTTTGAAGACTGCAGGAATACAGTATATACATACATTCTCCAAAGCATTCATTTGGCAGGGAGCCTGGAAAATCCTGGTGTTTTGTGAATGCTCACATGTAGCAGTGTGCTGCCAAAATTTCAGCAAGATGGTCTGACACAAATTTGCCATTGAATTGATGGCACACCTAGTTGGCAGGCAGGATTGTTTGGAAAAGAGAAATTATTTTCAACAGGGAATTGTGAAAAAGAAATCACAAACCCCTCAAACCCAACACCTTTTACTCAGATTTTTTTGCAATTTAAACAGGCAAACAAACAAAACCTTGAACCAAGACCTAAAGTGCTTGGGGATTTTGAGAAATTAATTTTATTTATGTTCCCACTTTTTATTAACGTGGGTGTGAGTGGTGTTTCCCTGGCGCTCCTGAAATGTGATGAAGGAAGGGTCTGACACCTTATATCTCAAAACCAGATGAGCTTTTGACATTTCAGGGTTTTGACTTATTTCTATTACTTTTTTTTACTGTTTTGAAAATTTTTATTTAAAAGTCCAAGTGTGCAACTAATTATGGCCACTGATAAGTTTTGCAAGTCCTGCGTTTCAGAGGAAGGGTAGGGGATAGATGACAAAGCAGGAGAGGGTTTTATGGGGTTAGAGAGAAGCTGGCTTTTTGAGGGAGGACAGGATAGCTTGTGCTTCAAATTATTAATTGAAAATTATTTTCAATTTTACATCTAGAGGACTTGGTCATCTTGTTACCAAGTGTCTGAAATATCAGAATATCATGAGATATTCTGAGCTGGCAGCTATTTTTGGCATGTCACTAATCTTCATTAGAGAAGACAGAGATTTGTAAGTTCAGTGGATATAGACATGTATTAGGAAAAAACCACTATGCATGGTTGATTTGACTGGACTACCATAGTGGAGTGAAAGGCACTCTTCTCCTACTGGCTTTAGAAAGACAAGAAAAGTGTGTAGCTCTCTTTCCTAATTCCCCTGCTGTGGCTACTGATTTAATTCTTCAAAACATGTTGCAGGCTCAGGAGACACCTGCATGCCCTTGCAAGGCAGATGCATGTTCATTTCTTCTGAAAAAGTGTAAAGAATAGTCTGAAAATCAGGGCCTCCCACGAGAGGAGGGTCTGATGGAGGCACCAATACCTGTGAGGTGGGCTCCAAAGGCAGTGTCACAGAGCAGAGAGCTGAGGGACATCTCTCTCAGGTAAATACGAGGTGGGGAGGTAGTAGCAAGCTGGAGGCTGGAGTATCACTTCTGAATGGTAATGTAAATACTTTGAGGAGACTACAGAGCTTAGTGGATTCAAGACTGAAAACCTATTCATATTTTCATACTATAAATAATGTAGAATATTTAACAACGCCTTAATATTGATGTTGGTAGCACACTGGTAAGCATTACTTAGCAAGTCAATGAGAATAATGTCAGACAAAGAGGTAGAAATCTTTTATCGCAGATATGTAATAATATTTTGCTATCACTGTTGAGGGCTCTTTCTAGCCTCCAGAAGGCAAGTAATTTTCCATGCTGATTTCCTCAGGATTAGTGTCAAGTATTGTTATTGTTTTGTATCTCTGAATATACTTATGCAAGTAGATGTGTTAATACAGTATTACATTGTATTGTTTAAAAATGTATAGAGATGCTGTCTGGTCCAGCTGCTGTGTGGGCCAGTTACTGTTGTATTGCTTTATTTATCTCATTCTGGGAGATGCTTGCTTTTAGAATTTGGTGCTAATAACATTTGAGAATGAAAAGATTTAGCTGTCTAGAAATGGAATAGGATAGCATTCCTGGGATAGGAACTAAGTGTTGAAATTTGGAAATGTTAATTTTCTATGTTGATGCTCCATTCTGTTTAAGACCTTGAAAAGCTGCTCCGGGAATTCTGTGTTTGTGTATTATTTTGGTAATATTGTCTTCAATTTAGTGCTAATGTGATTAGCCTTTGCCTTTTAAGATATTTGGCTAGACTACCACATTAAGAGAAATGCTGAATTCCTCTATAGTTCAAGCAAGTGTTATTGGGAGTGTATGTGCACGTTTCAGAGCTATGAGTGTGTACACATTCACTCACATAATGTACCTGGTCACACAGAGCTCCTCGTGGGTGTACCCAATCCTGACAGTCTGTGTCTCCTTGCAGTGCAAAGGCAATTGAAGGCCAAAGAGTAACAGCTGAAAAAGGAATCAAGGGAGCTGGATTCTGATTACTGCAGAATTCTTGAGCACGGCCAAATCATTTAATCTGTCCCCCTTTTCAATTGCTGCCACCCTGTTCAGCTGGAATGTAAACTGAGGCAACTCTCTCCTAACATGTTGTTCTATATCACAAGATCCCTGTCTCAGGTAGGGCCTCTGGCACTATCACATTCCAGATGATTAAATATACCTCATGCTTTAAAATTGCTTCCAATCAATTTTTTTTGTTCAGGAATTATATTTTTTCTTAATTCAGGCTGTATGTGGGATAATGACTACTTACAATTATACTTAATATATTATATTATTCCTCCAGAAGACAAAGAGTTATGTTGTTGTCACAGAGCTCATTTAGCTGTTTTATATTAGCTTTTTGTGAGAATTTCAAAGAAAGGATTATTTGGAATGTAAATAAGGTAGGAGATCTTGATATGAGGTCAGCTATCCTACATGGGCAGGGGTGTAAGTGAAACTCCAGTGATACCTATTACAGGTGAGCCATCTCTGTCAACAGACAACAATCCTTTCATCTTCCTTCCCTGTCTCTACTCCAGAGTAAAATGGAATCTGAACTTCAGAAAGGACCATGGTTCTTCTGGAGTAGGTCAAATCTGAAAGAACAAAAAGAGTCGTTATTAACACATACAGGAGCTATCAAACATCAGTAGCTTATGATTATTTTAAGGACAGTAAGGATCAAATACTTCCCCTGCACAGCTACAGTGGTGGCCTGAAATAAACCAAATAAATACTCTGTTCTTTGGCTAAGGTGCTCATTGTGTTAGTAGTTCTTTTGAGACCAGAAGGCCTGAAAATACCCAGACATTGCAACATGTCCTGTGCAGGGCAGTCATTTGGAAGACTAGAATTGGCTGCTGTGAAGAGGGCTACAGTCCTGCACAAACATAGGTGAGAAGGGCTGGGCAGCAAGTAAATGCAAAATTTTTCAGCCACAGATCATAAAAGGGAGTCAGTTTTGTTGCCTCACTGTCTAGTTACAAGTAGATGAAATCTTCCACATTTGGACTCTACTGAGTGAATTAGAACTTCTTTTTTTCTCAGTTTTAGAGTGCTGTTTTCTTTAGTTTAACAATGAAATGTAAATGATTCCCAGTGTAAGGTGACTACAACTCTACCAGGAACCTTTTGTCTAAAGCTGGTATAATAAAACCTCTTGTTTTTGAAAAACAAACAACTTATTCAGTGGAAGTAAAAATGGTTTCTCCAGCCAGTTGATAAACAAAGTGCTGATTCAATGGGTCTGCAGAAGATGGCTAGGGAAGAATATATGGATCACATTAAACCAGTAGAAGACAAATTGAATCCAAACTAAGGCTGATGGAATAGGCTTGAAGTTCAGGTTTTCTGAAGGAGGATATTCAGAATCAAACAGACAGTAAAGAAGCGAAGTGTTTATTACCCACCGTTCCTCTCATGGCATACATGATCAATGGAAGGTTATGAATGTTACTAACCTTAAGACGAAGAGTTATTGAAGAAGGTTTCCTCTATGGATGTTCTAACTGTATGAAACTAAAAGCCAATGTTGTTTCCTTCCTTGTTAATGTGAACTGGGTTCTTATGGAAAAGACGATTGCAATGCTCACAAGTGTAAGGTACAGAGACCCAGAGCGGAGCAGGATACACCTCTATGAATCTCACATTTCATGGGCATGACATAATGAAGGAGAAAATAAAAAGGGTTGCAGGCCAGTGCAGACATAAGACAGATCTAGTCCTGTACAGTGATTTGTGTTCGAGAATCTGCTAGAAATTGGTGAACAGAAATAAGAAACTAATTTTCATTCAACTCCAAATAGTAATACCTATAGCCACATTAATTAACCCAACTGGTTGTAGAGTCTTTATTCCAGTCTGGTTTGGGTGTGGAGGTGGCAAGATAAAGAGAAAAGAAAAAATTCCCACCTATCTAGCGTCTGTGGAAACTTTGGAAATGCCTGAGCAGACAAGCATGTTATCCCGAGATATTGCTGGGTGTGCAATAGCTAATGAAAACTTTACCTCATGGTTTTAAAAATCTACAAATGTCTTTGTTTTCAATCCAAGCATCTACAGGAAAGACTTGCAAAACTGCCGATGTCTCATTCAGTTAATAGGCAGGAGAAAAGTCTCTTATTCTGAGCTAATATCCTCAGCCCCTTTGTATTTCTCCTTATATCAAGCATGTCCCCTAGTGATGAAAGTATGACTTATATATGAATAAAAGGGTTGCAGAAGAGAGCTTTGGAAAGCAATGAACTCAGACATATTCAAGAGGTTCAGATAACATTGGCCCTTTTTTCTCCATCTTTTAGATTTCAGACTAATAATAATGCCTGCATTTTCTAAAAGTATGGGGGTTTTGGGTAGAGATAGAAGGGGGAGATGACAATAGTAGCAGACCTGCGGCTTGTCAGAGTGGAAAAATTTCAGTGTTTTTGGAACATATTTTTATTTTTTAAGAAAATATCCACTCTACAAATTACAAGGATTTTTAGTAGAGACCCAATTTTTATATTATTCTTTTTATTTGTGCTTGAGGAGTATTCCCTTTAGTGTGATTAAGGAATAATTGGATTAATTTTGTATTGTGGTAAATGGCATGGCATCCTTTTCATGGACTTTCTGGTTCTGCAATTACATTTCTGCAGCACTGTCTAGCAGTCATGAAAGATTAGCTGTGTTTTCTTCTTCTGCCACGCAGTTCTCTAATCTGTCTGGAACAAAAATAGATCAAGAAGTGCAGCTTTGTAGATTGTATCAAATGCTTCTGTGTGTTGCTTTGTGACTGTTGGGTCATTCTTGGATACATAGGGTTGACATATATCTCTATAAGAATTATTTCCAGAAATATGTACTGTGCACTGTCACAGGGGTGTTCTCTTTCTTCCTTTTAAGTTCAAATTTCATAATTAGAACGAGATGAACAATAGCATCTTCTCACAGAAGAATAAAGATGTGCTCGACTCCTTTTCTACTGCCTTTGAAAGATGAATAAATGGGTATTTTCTGCAGCCTTGCTTAATCTTCTATTCCTCTTCACACCTTGCTCCATTTTTGAGTATTTCAATAGGGATGCGTGAACAGCTTAGATAAGAGTCAATTCCAGAAAGAACTTCAAAAGAAAAAGGATGAGGCTAGGCAGCCTGGAGAATTCCTTTGGAAAACAAAATGCAGGTGTATTTGAGAATGTAATGGTAGTGGCCTTTGTGTTGTTATAATTTTACTTTTCCTGTGTATGCAGCTTGTTTCCCTGTTTTGTCCCTTTTCCTTTCCCCTTTCTTTTCCTTCCTTTCCCTCTTTTCCCTTCCCACCAGGAGAGTGCATGATACTTTAAGATCATGCATCTGTGACAAAAGAAGCTGTTTCCCTCCTATCTCCCACCTGTGCATGTTCAGAAGAGTACAAACTTGCACATTACTTACACAGTTGTTTCCATTTGGGGGCATGGGGGCTTTAGCTGAGTGACTCTCATTGCCATTAATGGGATTTGTTCAGCTAAAGTCTTTTGCAAAACCTTTTCAAAAGAGAGACTTTCTTCAGAAGTACAGATGGACGTGGTTAAAGATTCTTTTTATGAG
The DNA here is from genome assembly GCA_013397245.1 of Thryothorus ludovicianus. NCBI lineage: Eukaryota > Metazoa > Chordata > Aves > Passeriformes > Certhiidae > Thryothorus > Thryothorus ludovicianus. The sequence continues at coordinate 383,523 of VZTB01003548.1, forward strand.
ATATAAGGCAAGATCTTAGAGCATATCTAACAATTAAAGATTGTGAACACCTTTTCACCAGTTAAAAGTCATAATCGCACCATTATAGCCATATTTCCATTTTGCTAATTACTTCCTGCTGTGTAAAATTCTTCCTATAATTTCACTTAAAGGTATTTTTTATGCTTGTCTAAAATGACTGTGCAATGTTATTGCATGATTTTTAAAGCTGAGCTCCTCACTTATCTAAAAAAATATTTGCCAAGTAGATGTTTCTATGAAAATCATCATTACCCATCAAGTGATTTACTCCATGAACAGTATTTGCAGAACTATGCAGCTGGTTGATTACTACAAATAGAAAAATTACTCTAATAAATTAGTTGAGAAAAAAAAAGGTAAAAATTAATTAAGATAATGTATATGTTGGATAATATTTGTCCAGCTGTTGTTCAAAGGCTATCAACTTTCATTTTGGTGGGCTTACACACTCGTAAAGCAATTCTCCTATAAATAGCTTTGAGTTTATCCTGTAATCTGCCATCCCTTCTGGAAAAATGCTGTATAAATGATCATTATTATGACTATAAATCAAACTATTTTAATTAGGAGTAAAATATAATGGCATTTGAACAAGTGGGGCAGTGTACTGTAGATGAATTGAGTGTCATGTAGGCTGATGTGTGCACTTTGAGATAAAGTCTAAGTTGTTCAGAATCTGGGAATAATGTCTGGCTTCTGGATGCAATTGTTTGCTTGTTGTTTTTGTGAAGACACTACATTTCTCCAAAACTGGTGAGAGTGCAAATACAAATCATTGCAAGAAATTTGTCAGGTTCGGTAGACAATATTTCCAACCATCACATATCTCAAGACTTATGAGTTATTTTGTTGCATTGGCCATAGTATAAATTAGACTATAAGACTTCCATTCATTCTGTCCTAAAACATGTTATATGACTTATTTTATCACCTTGAAATAGTGTATTATTAGACAAAGATTTTGCTCTGAGTCTTCAGAAGTTTGCCAATTACAGGTGAGTAGAAATTAGAATGTAACTGGTCATTCTTTTATGTGAATTCAAGCATACTACTATTTTTCATTAAAAAAAAAATCAAAATATTCAGCACCTTCAGGGCTCCTAGCCCCTAATATAACAAATACCTCAGATATATAAACTGAAGCATTGTTAAACTGTTGAAATATGCTGAACAGAGACAAGTGTTTCCTATTCTGTGATCTTTTCCTTCAGTCTTTTGAAGGGGAGAAGAGAAACATTTGGGAAAACTTTTTTAAACTTAAATGGGCAAAGATGAAAAAAATGTAAAGTTGAAAGTAAAAAGAACTAGTGTAGAGGTAAAAAAAAAAGAGTAATTTCACAAATTGCACACACAATTTTCAGGTCTTTTTCTTTCCTTAGAAACATTTTTGAAACAATTGACCTGAAGTAATAGTGAGGTGATTAAATTGAGAGATGCTGCAGACATTAATGTCTGTTTGCATTAAAGGGGAATGATTCAGAGCCCTTACAAATATGTGGTAATCAGAAGAGGAATGGCTGAATTTCAAGGTTGATAATTGCATTCAAAACACATTGAATGTACACATTCAAAATACTCACAGATAGTGCTGGATTCATGAACATCACTTGGATAAAAGAGCAGGGAATCGTGGTAGACAGCCCCTTGAAACATCTGCTTAGTGTGATGTGATATCTGGAAATGCAAATAAAACATTAGAGCAATACAGAGAAATGTAAAATCTACTGTATCTGTCAGTGGCATGTTCCCAGCTAGGGCTATTGCATTCATTTATTGTCATTCCATGTGAGAAAGGTAACAGAAGAAGTTTAGACACATAAAATGTGGCCAAAGCAAATTTATAAAACACTAAAAAATTAACAGAAAAGATGAAAATACCAAAGTATTTTTAAAGGAACTCAATCTTTGAAGCTACAGCTTGTGGAGAAACCCTTGGAATAAAGCACATGTTAAAAGAAAGCAAACATCTGATCAGCTGGCTGATGGCAGTGGTTGCAAACTGGGGCTTCTGAATGAATGATTGCTTTGCTGAGTGGAGTATAGGAAGGGTTACCAGTCCTCAGGAACTGATAAAGCCTCTGTTTTCTCTTTTCAAAACAAAATAGAAGTGACAAATAATAAAGGACCTCCACTGCAGATACAAATCTCTTGCTGTTTTCTTTATGTTTTATACGAGATGGTTCTCCTAAAACATGGCAGCGTTCAGCTTGCTGGAGGCTGGGGCAAAACCGTAGCAAGGTGTGCTCTTTCTCCTTCAGACTGATGAAACCTGATGAAGAACATTTTCCATAAATCTCCCACTGTCCCTCATCCCTTATGTGCAGATGTCAGAAAAATTAGGTGCTGAAATATCTTCTCATGAAAATAGAGGATTTTTAGAGTGAATCTTTTGTTTCCTTCCACTTACCCTTGGACTTGATCCCACTTCATCTGACTGCAGTTATGTGTTTGCAGATGACTGAAATAGGAATAAATTCTGTCTGTTGAATAAAACTTTTTCATCAATGTGAAATCCTCTAATGATGGAACTTCACAGAATTATGTAAGAAAACTTAATTCCAAATCAGTGAACTCAATCAGCCTGTTGTTTGCCCCTTTTTCTTCTGATAGTAAAGGACTGAAGTATTTCTATGTGCAATTTAGTTTGTATTTAGTAACTCATTTTCTTTCTGTATGGAAATAACTGATTTTTGTGTTTATTCAGCTCATGGCTAACATATTCGCCTTAGCATCATCAACTTTTTATAGGGATGACAATATCTTCCCAAGCATTGAAATGTTAATTCATGTGTGGTGCCAGGTACTAATATGAAATAGAGTTGATATGTAGAATTTTCTGCCTGGAGTTAGAAACTCTTGCTCCACAGGCCTGACATAGCAGTACTCCTGCTTGAAAATATTTTAGAATTTCCAGCATGAAATATGAAACTTCTGCATTTGAATGATGTCTTCCAAAGATTCAAGTCTGATGACACAAAAGCTTATCTCCCCAAAGCTAGGGCACCTACTGAAAAACAGTACAGCAATATTCAAACGTAATAGCAGCAATATTCAAATATTTTTAGGAATATTCATTTAGAGAGTAAAGGTTTTTTGAAAGGTTTGTTTTGAAATGACTGTTCTTTTTCCCTCAGCCTTAAACATCTAAACCCATTACATATGGAATAAGATAGCTGAATTCAAAACAGAGCAGCTGTGAAAAGAATGGGAAGAAACAGGATGTGAGAGGTGAGATTTTTTGTTTGTTTGGGATTTTTGATTTTTGAGGTGTTTTGGTTTTAGAGATTGTTTGGAATTTTTTTGTAAATTATATGGTTGGTTGGTTGTTTTGGTTGGGTTTTTGTTTGCTTGGGGTCTTTACCCTCCATTTTGGGCATATATTTGTCAAGATAGAATCAGTTCACTGAACACAAAAATAGAAGAACTGCTTGTGCACCAGGCATTCTAATATTGAACAGTTCTCAAATGTAGGTCTCTGGTAGATGATATCTTTTTATGCACTCTGATTTTTTATGGCACAACTACAGAATCATTGTGTCTCTAGGCTACTGCCTTATCACTAGCACATTAATTCTGCCAAATGCCTGTTATATGTTGTGCCATGGAAACTCTGATGAGAGAAAACACAGTGAGCACAACTTGTTGCATCCTTTTTCCAAGCTCTTGACCCTGGTAGCCTATGAGTTAGTTGAAATGATTGAAACATACAGGTAAAGAAAATAGAGATTCTGAGCACCTCCTGAGGGCTGGCAGTGAGACACACAATCTTTTATTTTCTGTTAAAATCCAGCCTATTGTAGTTTTCTTATAAGCTACTAAATAAGTGGTGATACAGGTAAGATACAAAACCCATTTATCAGGATTCATGCATGTAATTTCCTCAGAAACTGCTAGACTAGGAAAGAAGCCCTATGTCCCCTGCTCATAAAGAGCCTTCTGGTGGAATGGACCAGGAAAGGGAGACTGAGTTGCCAGACAAGGGGCTGCACCTCAGATGCCACTCTTTGGATTCCAGTCTTATCTCTCAGTCGCATCAGATGTGTGACAGAGGTTTTGCCCTGTCCACGTTGCCTCCTGACCGTATTCAGTGAAGCTGCAGTGGCTGGATAGTTGTATGGCCACGCTGTGTGGTGCTGCCAGTAGTGGAGAGCAGCTGGTCCCCAGCCTGGGGCTCAGCCCAGCACATAAAATGCCACAGGCTGGCAGACGGAGGTCCTTTTGCTTGTTTGCCGTGGTGACAAAAAGTCTTGAATTTATTTTACATGCACATAGACAGACACACAGACACAGATTCACACAGAACCTCTTCAGTAAGGAAGCAGGAAACAGCTGTGAGGCTGTCAGGAGTCCCTTACAGCCAAACTGTAAGTAAAAGATGGGTAGATATTTGCTTCTGAGGATGCTTGCTCTCCTTTCTGAATCCTGCTAAATCTTCCTGTCTTATAAAGAACATTCTCCCTTGAGACCATAAAAACACTTCAGAGAAAGTGCTTTCCTCTCCCCCCCTGCCCCTGTTTTCTATGCAGTACATTTCACCAAGGATGAGGAATTTTCTAAAGACCTTCTCTCCTTTTACATTCAAATTGCTTAGTGGTTGAACTGTGAGCTATCCTAGCAATATAGCCAGTGTAGATTTTCTTTCAGATAGAAAGTAGAGCTTTCCATCAAAAACATTTTGTTAATTTGTCAAGTGCAATTGCCCCTTCCTAGCCTAAGGTTATGAGAAAATATTTTTGTTTAAATGAGGAGTCAAATGAATAGTTTCCATAGCCCTTAACTCACAGAATCCCAGTTTAAGGTTTAGCATAAATGTATAGACAAAGTGGTGTTTGCTGAATTCCCCTTGTTAAAACATTGGCAGCTCATCACAAATTCAGGAAGATGCCAGATGTCTGACTTAGTGTAAAAATGTAGTGAGTCTGAGAACTATGGATAATTTCCAGCTTGAGTTGTCAGGTACTGAGATGATATTATCATTATTATTATTATTATTATCATCATCGCCATCACCATCATCATCATCATCATCATCATCATCATTGCTAGCACCACTATTAGTTATGATTTATTTTTTATTAAAGTGTACATTTAGAAATCAGAGATAAAGGTACAGAGGCAAGCCTGAAACAGAGGTTATCTTCCCCTAGTGGTATTTTTCCCTTTGAAACCAGCGCACAGTGATTGTTAGACCCCTTCAGAAGTCAGCGATGCACTCTGTGCTTGTGGGAAGTGGCATCCCCATTCATACATGATCTGAAAGGCAGATCGGAATCCAGACCCTCCCTTTATATGTTTTGCAACAAATGCAGCTTCAGTTCCTCCCATATGGGAAAAATCATGGTTTGGTAAAACTGACCCTGTAGTACTAAGGCATCACATTGTAGCTGATAGCCACCGACCAGGACACTGGGTATTAGTCCAAGGATGAAAGAAAGACAAAACACAGTTACATTGCAGGTGATTTTTTTTTTTTTTTTTGGTTCAGCTATTGCCTGTCAAGGTAGTTGTAACCAATGTAAGCATGAGCAATCTCAGGACTGACAGGTTTTCCAGAGATCAAGGTGATGTTATTCCACCATTGACTCTTTGATCAGGGTCTGATACTACTGAACTTCAACCTGACTCAAGGGAATATGCAAACATTTCGTTACTGAGTCTGAGTATGGTCAGGAAAACAGATCTTGCAAATTGGTGTGCATACCTAACTGTATCTGCACTGAGAATATAAAGTGTATATCTGCTCTAAAAGATAAACTTGGGGAATTCTCAATAGTAGAAATGCTATAAAATAACAAAATTCAGAAATGCTTTGAAATGGGCTGACACAAACTACATAATGCTTTAAATCTGGCTGCATTACTCTGGGCAAAATTCTTTTGTCTCATATTTGCAGAAGCCAATTTAGAAGAAAAATAATTATCAGTAATTTATTGCAGATTTTATTTTTTTTTCTTCTTCTTAGTGGATACTACCTTTTGGCTGTTGACAAGGTAACTGAGAGTTAATATTTTGGATACTGTGTACTTAAGCCTTTTTGCCTGTGAATGTACTTATTCTATTAGTGTGTCTACAGCGAACAGAGTAAGATACCTGCAGCTTTAAGTGATTTGGTTTTCCTTTGGAGAAGGAAAAGGGACCCTGGTAATGTCATTAATGTGATTTTCACTGATTTTTTTTTTTTTACACTATTGTTTTAAATGGTGGTGTCTGACTTTTGAGAGAGTCTCCAAATTGTGCAGCAAAGCATATGAAAACTGAGCACAGAAAATTAGTTGACGTTGGTGCTGACTACTCATAGCTCAAAACGTTACAGTTTTTTCCTAGCTCCAATACTTCCAGACCTGTCTTTGGAAAAGTCTTAGATGCTTTTGTGTGGTGCAATGGTCACACCCAGTGGCCAGTTGGGCTAATCACATATGTGTATTCCCTATGGATATCTGAGGCATTTTGTTACAGGAATTTCTTCTTATAAACTATGACAGCTTGGAATCTAACTCGATAGCAGGAAAACACCTTCACCTTCACCTCAACGTTTGTTCCCAAAAGACCTTGGCTGATCAAAAAGAAGGTCTGGACCATTCATGAAATGAATAGGAGAGAGGTGATGAATCCCCCATGGAGACTTTCTTAAAATTAGGACCTTTGACTATAATGAGTTGGTGTTTCAAAAGAATGATTCAAGGACAGGCTGAAATAAAAACCTGTACTTTTCCTTACTTTAAATTCAACTTTCTATTAACTGTGGAAAGCCTGAAACATTTGCCTGATTCTTCTTTATTGGCATTATCAAGGTAATTGGGGAAAAAAAGACCATTTTTCTTTTCCATAAATAAAAAAATGTATGGAAGCACCACGGATAAATCAAAGGAGGTGCATGCATATAACCCCCTCTTCCTTCTCCTCCCAGTCTAACTATAGCATCCTCTATTAGCATCACAATGACACGAATGTTTTCTTTCTCCCAATGTAGACCATTTTGTCAAGGTCCCTGTTTTCAATTAGTGTCAGCAAATGACACAGGGGTAGGAATGCTACAGGCATGTTCAGTGGAGGTAGCACTGTGGTCACTGATTTTGGGGTGGGGGATGGGAGATATGAGTTTCAGTGGGGAAAAAAGGGAGGAATTACTCTTCATATAAACCCTTGCCTTAATGCTCCCTTGCCCACATCACACTTGTGCAAGTGGTCTCCTCTAAAGCCCTATGTGGCATGATAGGGTTCATTTACACAGTGTCGACCCAAATAACAATCAAATCACGGAAGTACAGAATCATTTATGTTGGAAAAGACCTCAAAGATCATCAAGTCCAATCTTCGACCAATCACCACCTTGATAAATAGACAAGGGCAATAAGTGTCACACACAATTTTTTGAGCACCTCTGGAGATAGACACCTCCTTGGGCAGTTTGTTCCAATGTTTAACAATCCTTTCCATGAAAAATTCCTCCTGATGTCCAGCCTGAACCTCTCCTGGCTTAGCTTGGGACTATGTCACCTCATCATGTCACTGGTTCCCTGGGAGAAGAGGCTGATCCTCATCTGGCAACAGCCTCCTTTCACAGGAAGTGGTAAGATCTCCTCTCAGCCTCCTTTTCTCCAGGCTGAACACTCCCAGGTCCCTCAGCTGCCCTTCACAGGACATCTGCTCCAGACCCTTCACCAACTTCATTGCCCTTCTCTGGACTTTCTCCAGAATCATAATGTCTTGAAGTGAGAGTTCCAGAACTGGACACAGTACTGTAGCCTCACTAGTGCTGCATGCAGAGGGAATAGTGAAATATTTATTTGAATAATCTTTAATTGCTAAATCTTAATTACTTAATTTTGCCAGTCTTCCTCTAAATGTTTTAAAATGTTGCCTCAAAGCTATAAATGAGTGGGATTTTTTTCAGCTTCTTACCAGTACTCTCACCTTCCTTAGAACAGAAAATACCTGTCAATTTCTGTGCATTTCTCTTTTACCTACAGCATCTGCTACTTGATTTTTCTTGCATTTTTTCCCCCAGGAAATGGAAAAGTTGCTCTCTTCTGATATGAAAAATTCTGCTATAGCTTCTGTGTTGACTGTGTGCTGGCACCTGCAGGAACTATACCAAGGCTTTTATAATCTTTTCCTACTGAGAAGCTTCTGTACATTCCCTGGTCAAGATGCAGACTTTGGATACTGGATTCAAATATACTGACAGTAGTCATGCTTTATTTACTTTTCCCTCACATGTCCATAGTCCATAGTCTCCTAGGGCTCCACAGATCATGTACTAGACAAAGCAGAGAAGGCATTCATCACAGATTATTTTTAAAATAACTATGAATTCCTTTTTCTTGATGAAATTTTATTTTGTGCTTAGATCACTGAAAAAAATCCCAGCATGTGAGACTGTGACCATTGAGAGAATGATACCACTCATTCATATTTCAACTGAGACAGTCAATCTGGAAATGTCATAGGATGAATTCCTGGATTTCTGAAGTGGGCTGAGAGGCTTTATGTCAGCATACTCCCACAAAAAGCCACGCACTAATATATTACAGCTGTTTTTCTGTACTGGGTTTTCTTGCACCTCCCAGCATGGAGGTATTCAGTGCAGGAGTTTGTGCTTGTCCTTCGTTTTTGCTTTGCAGGTCACACATTCAAATGAAGCTTCCACATGGGATCAAACTTGACAAAAAAGAGCAGTTATACTTTAAGAAATAGAGTTAGCCTGCTTTTTTTATCAGTTCTCTTGCTGGTTGTTTCAATATGGATGTGATATAAAGGGACTCTGTCATGTCCAGTTTGTCCACCAGTTCAGCTTAGATTCAAAAGTCAACAAACTCCCTAAATTCAGTGAAAGCCTTTTGTCATTTAATGAAAATAACAAAAATTGAGTAAAAATATTTTTCTGTGCTGCAAAGTAGTGCTGGTGCATGGAAATCATATAGAAAAACTTTATATAAACAAAAAACCATTGATGCTGCTTTTTCTGACTAAAGTGATAGAAGGTAAAAAATGTTTTCATACTTTTACTGTATTGCTATAATCCCATTTCAATTCCAGTTGACACATAGGTCTATTGATGTGAAGTGCCAACTGTTATTTAATGATGAATAAGAAACGGAGAAATATGAAATGATTTGTAAAGTTCTTTCTAGCTTCAATGATCTCATCTTGGAGTAAATAAATCAAGAAGGAGTAAATAGAAGACATGCCTATATGTGTTGCACTGTTAAATAAAGTCTCCTTTGCTTTATGCACCCAAAATAGATATGATGGGTTCTTTTGAATGGAATTGACCCATTCCTACTGCAAGTATGAAATCAGATTTAGTGGAGAAATTACCTGAGACCCTACACTTTGTGATGCAGATGGAAAGAGGAGTCCTTCTGGTCTGCCATTGTTTTCAGGTATGTCAAGGTCCAGCTGCACACGCTATAACATCTGGGGTCAGCCTGTGGAGCTGTGCAGACCCTCACTTTTCACATGTGTTCTCGTAATTCTTCCTATTAAGGAGGAGAAACTGGGCCAGAAGTCCTATAGCAAAGAGTATTTGCTTCATGTTTTCCCAGGACTAACAAGTGGGCACAAGGAGTTACTGTCTGTGCAGAGATTCCCCAGCATGGACTTTCTGCATGTGCAGTGACAGGATCAATGTTGTTATGGTCTGTGAAGCTGAAGGTCCACCAATAATGAGAGTGTATTACTTCTGCTGAGAACAGAGCCATCGTGATGGCAGGGGGGATTAAAATCCTGTCAGGTCTGAATCCAAAATGAGGTCAGTGGGAGATTTCTGAGGCATACGCTTCGATCCATGCTTCAAGGTCTGTCGAGGGTGCATTCAGGTGTGCCAAGGCTTGATGCACTCTGGTGCCTCCTAAAATAGTTATGCCATTGCCAAGGAAGGGACACTGTGATGGTGTTAAACATCCCATCTGAAAGTAGTTTTGCCACCTCATCCCCAGAATTATACAGGGTGCAAAAGATGCAGCACAAGGTTTGTAGCAGGCTATAAGAACACAATACCTTTATACAGACATTGAATCTCTAAATATCCCTGGGAAATCCTGGGCAATTTACTTCAGCTCTATCTGCCACTCAGACCAGGCTCATCATTTTTGTGCTAAGGGTATGACAGTGCATCATTGACATTAATGGTGTCAAACATGTGACGTGATGCATAAGCTTGATAGCATGAATTAATTAAATGGCAACTCCCTGAACTCATTTAATTTTTTCCTCTGCAAAAAAAATGGTAAATAGATGTTGCATTTACTGCACGAACCTTCAGCGGGTGATCCAACCAAACCAAAGCAAGTGACCTGCCCCCCCACAAACTAATTAATCCACACAATGTCCCTGTGCTGTTTGTTACACAGCAGCTTCTCTTACTTGGATCAAGTTTATTCCTATCACTTTGAATGCAAAAAGCAGTTGATCATTTCATCCATGTGACTACAAGGGTGACTGTCACAGCTTGCAAAGCATATGGTAGCTCTTGCAACATCAATAATAATCTCTAAGTAATGTAACTTTGGGTTATAGTCATCTTTTATTATCACTCCAGTCTTCCAGTAGCTTCCTCCTGTCTCTCTTTTAAAATTTTTGTCTTTCATTATTAAATGAAACCTTCTATACCCAGTGATTACTTTATCAAGGATTACCTGCTGGAAGGGATCAAAATTGATCAAATTAAAGGCTGTGTTATTCCGAATAAATTTTACTTATTTTGAGGGGCTTAATCAAATTAATTATAGAATGAAATTAAACAACAAGCAACTAATGTTTAGGCATTTTGCAGCTGGAGACACTGAAATTCAAAGAGGAAAAAGGGACTTGCCACAGGTTTGCATACAGAATGAAATGGAACTGAATTTTCTCCTTGAAGGCTAAATGCATCCCTTACAGATTCCACATAGAGTGGAACTTATAAAGTGTTTATGTAAAATCTGTGGAGGGCAATGAAATACTTTTTGGTTGTCATTTGAAAGTTAAATTCTATTACATAAGGAATAAAATCCACTGCAACTATAGAAGGTAATTTTTCTTTAGACGTATCATAGTATTCCATTCCCATACTGAAATGAATTCAAGATTGGGCATATTCACAGCATTCCTTGCAATCTCTATAAGATTTATTTGAATTATTCTAAATTAGATGCCTTGCACACTCTGCCTGTTATGAGGTATTGATAACATCTGTTTACTAATACGAGAGCAACATCCAGTGACTCCATAGAACAGGACAGGTTTGAGTGGCTGTCATGTTAAGTCAGGTGGCAGAGTGTGTGACTGGTCAGCTAATGGAAATAACAAGGGTTTACAGACAAAATGAAATGGCACAGAAGCAAGAGTGGGGAACAAGCTACTTGTGATGTTTACTGTCTTGGGAATTAAAGAATGAACCTAAAGGTACAGAAATCATTGAAATATATTTGTGTTTTTGTCCAGTGACAAAGAAGCTGGGTTTATGACATTCTGAGTAAAACAAATTGTTGACTTGTGCAAAGAAGGGATAGAGTGCTGCCATATTTTGTTAGTAAAGCCCACTCCATTTTTTTCCTGAATAGGTGAGTTTCATGGTCTTGTGTCTAGTTGTGCATTGCTAGTAGAGACACAGACCTTGTATCCTGCTACCTTGTGGGACTGTAATCAGAGCACTGTCACTGTTAAAGAATGAGATGAAAACCATCTCCAAAGAAACAAGTTCTCAGGTCTGCTCTCATGTGGGTCCTTCAACTCAAATATCCCACTTCACCTTGCCAGGTGAAGTGACAGATTTGGCACAGTATGATGTAAGAATGGATGCTTTGCAAGGGAAGGTATAGGGTTTTTAGGGGTGGTGAAAGCAAAGGGTTGCTCATCCTGCCTAATCACACAGGATGTCTCTGTGAGCCTAGAAAAGTTGAGCTTGAAGGGAACCTACACTCTCCTTTGCAAAGGATGGGAAGGGATCCTTTATCTTTGCATAGTCTTTCAGAATACAGGCAGGACAAACTGGGTAAAACTCCATGTCTGGCTAAAATAATTTTTAAAGGAGTCTAATTGCACCTGGATCTTGTGTGGGTACAAATGAGGAGGAAAGACATAATGTGTTTTCTCTGTGCTCTTCCCACAGAATCAGACTTATTACACCTCTCTTAGGTATCTCAAAGTGATGTCTGTTCAGATGTCTGAAAGTTATCCGGAGCTTCTTTATTTATAGCCAATGAAAATAAATTAGAGGGTGCTTTTTTCCTTTAGATGAAACAAATCATTGTAGCAGGTGGTCTGAGACAAGCAAAACAAATCACTCTGTAAAGCAGAGTCCTTCTTGCATTGGACGTAAAGGCTAGAAGGACTCAGATTTAGATAACTTCTTTTTAAGAACAAAAGTTAGATGAGACCAGGAATAAGTACCAGATCTTTCCCTATTTTATTAGGAAATATTTCCTTCTGGAAGGTGGAAGTCTCCAGGAGGGCTCAATTTAATGGGGTAATCTTTCCTAACCCAAACTGTATTTTGTTGACAGGTAGCTGGTTCACAGTCCAAGGGATATATCTTTGCTATTGATAGGTAAGTTGAGACATAGGTCAACAAAGTAAAGTGCATAGGCTTGCAAGAAAACCTTTGTGTCAATGGAAAACAAGCTCAGGGATTCTGAGCTCAATGGTCATGTGGCCCCAAATCCAGCTCTTGGTCATTTTGAAATTTTTCTAGTAATACCAGAGTGATTTGTAAAGATAAACTGAGCCACAAAAGCTTCCTCATGTAGCTGAGAAGAGATAACACAACTGAATCCATAGAGCCCCATATTTTCCTACTCAGAAAAGACATATTCCTTTGTCCAGCTTTAAAAATAGGTACTAAGATACCCATCTTTCTCTTTTCCCCCTTGCTATTGTTCACTCGTGAATATGTAACACGGCATAACATTCTCAAACTATAATCTGCTCAACATTATCTAATTGCATCTGTCATTTTACTCTGCAATAAAATACTTCTGGGGAAAAAGAAATATGGAACTTAGCACTTCAGCTACTTTTTAAAAAATTGCTTCTGATTTTAAACGTGTAGCAATGACATTTACCTGCTAAAATTTAAAAAGCAAAAACAATCTGCATGTTATCAAGCTCCTATGTAGTTATCATCTCAAGCTCGTATGCTACAGTGCAGGTATACTTTGTTCAGGTGATTCTTAGGGCAGAGATGGTCTTGTACAAGAGCTGAGGCCTATGTCTCTATTTTTACTGCATGCTTTAATCGGCCTATGGACCGCCTGTTTGGTATTGTGTAATTATTGTTCCTCTGAATGTGCTAATTGCACTTTGGCTGTATAACTTGTCAATGGGAGGGGTGCCAACAGATTCACTAAGAAACATCTTTGTGCTATCCATGCCAGCTTCCCAGAAAATACATCCAAGATGGTTATTGATCATTTTTCTTGTGCTTTTACAGCTTAATCTCCCTTCATCTCTCCCCCTTTTTTTTTGATTCTCAAATTGATACCCTGTGAAAGCGATTTCCTTTGTCAAATCCCACACCAGCAGTGGGCCAGCTTCTTGCAGCCTTGCATGTCACTTGCAGTTTCTACTTTCTCACCTTTCTTCTCTCTGTTTTTTCCCCTTAGTATATCTCCTTCCTGCAGCCACTGAATGAGGATAGGAAAAGTCTATTATTGCTGCTTGATGGTTGGCATTCTCGAGTTGCACAGAAAGTATTAGGCATGAATTTGTTACTGCCTTCAAAAACCATGGGAGCCTCTACACAGACTTGTCTCCTCAAACTCAAGTACAAAGACAGTCTTGCCTTGTATGTGCTTACATAAAAAAGAAACAGCAGGGATTAATTACTTTAGACAGCTAAATAAATATTTATTTCCCCATAATAGTCTTCAAAAATATCTGTCACTGCCTCACTGCCTAACAATGGCTGGTAGCGACAAGTAGGATCTTTTTCAATGGAAGTTGCTTTTTAATGAGTGTTTTTCGAGTAGGAGGTTTAATCTGATGCTGCTTTTGGAGCAATGCCTGGCCTATCCCAATACAAACTCTCTCTGATTAACAAAAGCCTGCATTTTTAAACTGATCTAGCTCAGCTGATGCTAGTTGATTCTTTTATTTAACTCAGGCTTGTTTATGAGTCAATTAGCATTTAAACTGAGCTCCCAGCCTTCGTATAAACTCTCAGCCACCTAAACCAAACAAAACATAGCGTTTTAGGGGCCACTAAGCACCTATACAGTATCCTACTGCAGCATTTTTAAGTTGCCAGAGCTTAGAGAATTCATCTAGGGATTTTGGCTGAGGTTTACTCAGGCCAAAATTAGATTAGCATCCTCAGAGTAGGAGTCTGCGCTTCTATTTCTCTCCCAGTGTTCCTGCTGCCTTCCCTGGGAGAAACCTTCTACTGGGAGTGGTGGGGTAAGTGGTTAGGTGAGATGCCTAAAATGCCTGAAAATGTTGAAATATGCCCATTTGTTCACCTTTCTAACCATTTGCCTCTCTTCCTTCTACTGTGTTGAGCAGTAAATTCCTTTTTAATTTTGCTCATACTCTCTGCCACACCTGGTGTGCAGGACTTTTTGTAGATTTTATGTCCACGAAATGGATCTGTGGCCCACAAACTGGAGCCATTCCCTGTGACAATCCATGGACTCACATTCTGCTATGCTGTTTCTGCTTACCTTTAAGAATGGAATTAAAGATGCTGTTAATTTTGGGAAACAAGATTTCCAGCAGAAATCATGCATAGTTCAGTTCTGGACCATAGGTAAAGTGCATGAACTGTTCTCTTGATTTTCCAGTGGCTCTGATGAGTTTCTTCAGGGTGTAGCAAGCACTCTGCTGGCTCTTTCCAGGTGCCAAGGTCCTCACACATACATAGAAGATTTTGGTGGCACTGGAAACCTGTGGAAGGTTGTTTCTGTCCTTGAGCCCAGCAGCAGACAGAGAGCCTGGTTTTTTGACAGATGATGTGCCACCTTCTTACTTCACATGTGCCTTTCAGAAATCTTTCAAACCCCTGGCTTTGAATTAGCAGCAGAAATTTGAAGATACTTCATCTGAAGTTGGCAATGGTCCTGATTTCAGAGGAGATTGGACTTGATGGCTTTCAGAGGTCCTTTCCAAGCACCACCTCTTCAGCCCTATAAACCAGTCAATATTTAATGCCTTGGATTCAGCTCACTAAATGCAAGCATTGTAGGCCCAGCCTGTGTTTGTTGGGGCTCTTTTTAGGCCACAGATAAAACTGAGCTGCTGAATTGATGCAATAATTATTTGGTACAAGTTTTCTCAGGCATTAGTAGGAGGGAGAGATGCCTGTTTGAAAGCTCCGTAAAAGACATGTCAGGGAGAGAGATCACAGATCACTTTAGCAGAAGGAGCAGCTGTTCTGCAGTAGTGCCCAGGCACCTCCTACTTGTGGCAGAGGGACGTGGCCAGAAAGGGAGGGTGCTTTGGCTTGTCCTGGGCTCTCACAACAATGACCTGTCTTCCTGGGGGTAGGTCTGGGCTGTGTCCTCCTGGAACAAAGGTAGAAGATGGAAATGGAGAGAGAGAGTGAAGGCACATGGATGTGAGCAGGGAAATAGGGATGGGTGGTGTAGGAAAATGAGAATAAAAGGCATCTCAGAGCAGAGTTTGAGGCGGGAGGCAGCTGCCATGAGGAAATGGTGAGTAAGGAAGAGAGGGGGAGTGGCAGAGGGCAGTGGTGCATCCTCCTCCCCATGTCCTCAAGGAAGCAAGTGTGCTGTCGGGGCAAAACATGCATGTGCTATGGGATGGGACACTACACAGAGATGTGGGTGAGAGAGGAGGCAGCAGGAGGTGGTGTGGGGAATCCTCAAAGCGGAGACAGAACAGACAGACTGTCAGGGATCTTGTGTGATAAGCAGTGCTTCTTGCACCCAGACCTATGGAAGCAGCAAAGTGTATTACCCACAGAATGCTCGAGGGAAGGCTGGATGAGCTTGTGTTGTAGTGCTGCAGCCTAATACCTTCTCCAGCTTTGGGCAAGGGGTGGGGAGAGGAGAGTATTTTCAGGAAAAAGAGATCTAGTTCAAGAGTCACCTGTCTTCTTCTCCCTTCCTCCATTCTTATGTTTATTTGTGCAGTCAGGTTCTTGATAGGTGGTTTAATATATTCATTTTATGTATGCCAGAGTAGCTCCATCCCTGATTGAACTCCATTGAATCCAGGTCATTATTAGAAAATTGCTTTATAAATAAGCCTGGACTGAGAGACACTTTCTATGTTAAACAGAAAGCATTGTGCTTCTAGGCTGCTGCGTGTTTTCTTGAAATGCAAACACTGGCAGCAAGCACATCATTGTTAAACTAATTAAAGTTTAAAGAGAGACCTTTATACATACTAGTCTAGCTAATTTGTTGTCACAGGATCATAATTCATTAAATATATTTTCTATTGTTAGTTAAATCAATAGTGAGCAAAACAGAGCATATGGAATATGTCAGCTGATGAGTCAAGATGGAAGGAAACATCTTTACTGAGTCTTTAAGTTATGCCTTTTTCTACAGCTCCCAAGAAGGTCTCAGTGTAAACAACTATGATGGACTTTGCCTGCAGATATTCTGCTATGTTGTGGTGTGATACATCCATTTTACAAAACCCCTGGAAAACAATGTTACTGCTTAGAGGTAATTCAGGCCTCTATATTGGAGAGAAAATTTGGAGATGTAAATGGGGCACAAATTGATCGCATGTCATGAAAGTTACGACAGTTTGATTAAAATAGATGTGTGAAATGATTCGTCCCAGGACACCATACCTGTTTTCATCTCTGCATGTCTGTCCCATTCTTCTTGCAGGGATGGCTCAGCTGCTCCAGCAACATCAGCTGAACTCCTGCACAATAGAACACAGTATTTAGAGAGAAAACAAAACAGATGCCAGCTGTGCTGCTCCACCCCAGATACTGCTTCATCAGCACATGAGCCACCTATGCACTGGCAACAGAAATGTTCAAGACAGAGGCAGGGCAGATGGCTGAAGGCAGAAGCTATAGTGCAATAGCAGGTAAATCAGAGTTGCCAGGAC
The DNA here is from genome assembly GCA_013397245.1 of Thryothorus ludovicianus. Taxonomy (NCBI): domain Eukaryota; kingdom Metazoa; phylum Chordata; class Aves; order Passeriformes; family Certhiidae; genus Thryothorus; species Thryothorus ludovicianus. Next base: position 400,560 of record VZTB01003548.1, read on the forward strand.
AATGTGGCATCCTTGAGCTCTAAATTCAGTTCTGGCAGTAGTTTATTGGTTGTCTTATTGGTTGTGTCAGCCTGCTGCATAGGGGAAATGTTTCTTGGTGTGCTGCGTCTTCTAATTTTCCTGGGAACCCGGTGGGCCTTTGCCCTGAGATCGGAAGAACATGGAAATGATCATCCTAGGAGTACAGATATTTGAATGTAATTTTTATTCCTACATGAAGTCAAATTCTCATGAAAAGTCATCTCATAGGTACTATAGGTACCAGTACTTCAGAGAGCATATGACATGGATTTGGAGGAAGATGCAGTTCCAGAGTTTTCTTGTATTTGTAGTTCATCTCTGACCAATCTAATGTCTTTTCCTTGGCATTAATGGTTTTCTGAATTCCTTCACAGATTCTTGCTTTTGAGTTTGAATGCCTGTCAGTACCAGGGAAGAGGACACTCCGAGTCCAAATGCTCTTGATCCTAGCAGGGGCAGACTTACATTTTCCCTTTGACTGAGGCTGAATGAAGCTATCTGTACTCTTCTGAACACTTGCTTGGTAGGGGAACTGTCCCTGAGCCATTCTTTCAGAGCACGTAGCTGCCTATCTCACCTCCTTTCCTTATCAAATTAAAACAAGTTGTTTTGTGACTGTGGTGCTAATCAGGATGAGGGTCCTTTTGGATTTGTTCTCAGCAACTCATGCTCACTCTCTCTTTTCAACAGCCCTGGTTGTCCTTCCTGTGCCCCTTCTGCCACTGTCACTGCAATCAGAGCTTTAGGTCCTCCCAGCATCTTCTAAATGTCCTTTGTCTCTTTCCTTCCCTCCCACGGTCTTAAGCAATCTCTCCCATCCAGTCTCTACACTGTCTGCTTTTCTATCCCATATTTACTTCCACCCCTGGCGACTGTGTAGGATTTGACAGCTAGAGCAGCTGGGCTGCAGCACTATGAAAGGCTACCAAAAAAACTGCCAAGTTTTGAACTTGCCAAGCAAGACAAATAGTGGGGAAGCTCTGCCTATACTCTACAGCAGAAGGGTGGAAATGACCTGTATTCTTTCCCACACTTTATGATGTTGTAAGATTTTAAAATGTGTTTGATGCTGCCTTTTTGTCAATTTTGGCTGGAATCACACATGTCCTTTCATGTTCCTTGCAGCAAGATGGGTAGGTAGGCAACCAAACAGCTTGAGGGCTTTAGCTTGTGGACTGCCTAAGACTTTGGCTGCATAGGAGCATCACTTCTTTCCCTTATTGGTATTTTGTGTGTCATGCTGGTATTTTGCCAGCGTCCAGAAATTCCAATGAAGTCATGAAGGACTCAGTGCTCTATGCTTCAGGTATTCAAGAGTTTGTGTTTTTCCTCCTGATCCATCTTACTGATATTTTTGTGCTGAAATGGCCAAACCATGTGTTTCTATATGGCAAAAACTCGTGGAAAATTCATAAAATGAAATAATTCATAAGGTCACCAAATAGAACCTTGTTTTCTCAGTCTGAATCACGTTTTCTCTGCTCGGTGGATGGCTGAAACTAGACATTGGCACAAATTTATCTAGCCAGTAACTGTTGCTGCTCTGTGCCAAATAATAATAAGTTGTTTAAAGGACTGGCAAGTATTAGAAAAAATAAAGCAATGACTTCATTGCATTGCAGTTTAGTTTTTAAAGCATAGTTAGAAATACAACATGCTTAACAACCACAACATTGAGCTCTAGAAGTTGCAATTGAAGAGATGACTCCTCTTCAGAGATCTTGGAGAGTGTGCCATAAGACCTGGAAGGTGTCAGTGAAGAGAACCTTTTTTCACTAAAAAAATATGTAAAAGGTATACTAAAGAGAGTGTCTGATTCCTGATACTGATAGCTCTGTCAGACCTGTACAAGATGGATGTGATTAGTACTGTCAAATATAGACACTAGATAATGGTCTCTTTAATTAGCATTGAAATGTGCCTCACATTAGCAAGAGAGTGAGCTGTGCCTCTTAAGGGTAGAGGAGCAGAAGATGGCCAAATGGGGACTGTAAATGTGTGTCCAGCAGTATAAGAACCTTCTCAATGCTTTGAGACAGTTGAACAATCAAATACCATAAGATTGACTGGGCTTATTGGTCCTAAGAAAATTGGAGAACGAAGGAAAAGTGCTCCTATCAGAGGAAGGATACCTCATATTGGTAGATTAGTCAGCTCATATTGTAGGAATAGAACAGACAAGGGGACACAAATGTTCGCTTCGCTTGGAAGAAGGAGGGCTGAATGCAAATTGCCAATAGATGTTACCCAGTTTCACAGTATTTGCTCTTTTGCCTGCATTGACTAGACCAATTTAGCCAACCACAGCAATGCCAGCACACCTCCTGTGGTCCCACAGCACCCGCAGGGATGCCCTGGGTGCTGGCCTGTCTGTGCTGGAAAGCACCCACAGCATCTCTGTGCCATGAGCACCATTACTGCTCTGCTGTTGGCACAGGGATTTTATCTGCCTGAGGTTGCTCTCTGCCTCTTTGTAAGTGCCAGAGCCCTCTCCTGGGCATGCAGCATCCCCTACCCTAACTCATTAGTTCTCCTTTAGAGCCGCCATTCAAAGGAGCTGGAGCTAAAGCAACCATTCAATGAGAACAGAGCTTGAGCAGAGCTAAGCCTGCTGGGCCACTGCCGTCCTCGCAACATCTCTTACTTTCAGTTAAAATGGGTTGAGAAATTTTGCTCAAAATATTTTGCGTGAAATTTGAAAGTAAACAAACATGGTTTGAATTTAAAGTTGATGAAACACAAGAAATGTAAATTGAAACTTACTTTCCTCATAGATCTTACCACTGAAAAATGAAAGGAAAAATAGAATAAGTTGTATTTTCTCACAAAAAAAGTATTTTCTGACAAAACCTCAGTCTTTAGAGAAAATTATTTTTCAGCCAACGTTTTAGACTAGTTAAAGTTTCAAAATAAAAAAGCAAATATACAAACTTAAAGTTGATTGTTTACTGCCCAGTAGGATATACTTCAGATGAAAAGTAAAAGCAACCTGCAGCACGTAGAACAGAGGGATGGAATGAAAACCAGAAGAAACCAACAGGCACGGGTAGAAGAATAATTCATCATTCAGCAACATAAGTTGGCAGATTTGTTGCGTAGTTTACCAGCATCCAAAGCCTTTTGCATCTCCATTGTTGCCCACAGTCTTTCATTCCAAATACTGCAAATCAGTAGTTTAGAATTATTGCACCATCTATTTTGAAATTATTGTTCCTCATACTTCTGAGAGACTTAGAAGGTCACGGAATGATTTCATGGTCCCCCATGAGTTATGGAAGTTACAGAGAGGTTTTCCAAATTTAAATCAACAAGGTTATGTTTCACTATAGAGGGGCAATCAAAAAGGTAGTTACCCTGAAAAAGAACACCATTTATTAAAAAAGATGTTCCTTGACTCAACAAAAACTTCTCTCTTATCTTCTGGAGTTATATTTCAGTTACAAACTTCATTAACTATTTCAATATTAATATTATTTTTCATTAGGTCAATATGTACATGTATATATTTAGCTTGGAGTAAAGGAGAGAAACCTGATTGCCTGTTCCTCTCCAAAACAGAGACTCCTCTGCACCATCAGCATTAAAAGGATAGGACACATACAGTGTAAACTCATAAGCAGAAGATAAAAAATGTTACACCTAGCTGTGTCTTCTCAGAAATTCAGAAGTGCAAAAAGAATCTCCAGGCAACTATTTTGTTAAAAGAGCAAACCTTGAAGTTGCTTCTGCATGTAAGGATGTAATGTCACATCTGTTGTTCATTAATTAGCAGCCAAAGAAAGATGCAGAGCTCTTTTTCATTTTGGAGCCTTTCCGTATAATGGTTGCTCACCGACCATATGAATGGCTTGTATTTTTTAAGCTCTTGCACAGAGTTCTTTCTTAAGCATCATCTCTATTTGGAATGAAAGATGGAAGGAAAAAGAGAAGGAGGAGGAGGAGGAGCAAAAAGCTAATATGGAACTAAGAACTCCAAACCAGCTTAATCTCTCAAAAATGAAATCATCAAAAAAGAGATATATTAAATTCATTCTAGCAGGTGTTAGAGATAGGTGAGCAAAAGGTTGCTGTATGTTCAGTGCAGCAAAGCAGGAAAACTGAGATTTCTTTAAAAACCCACAGATGATTTAGGAATAGCAACCTGCTTAATCTGTTTAAGCCCTAGGAAACACAAGGATTCTGAAAGATTAGCAACATGTGGAGAAAAATGAAAACAGGAAAAATACTCTATAAAATTCTAATGCTGAGTTTGGGAGAAATAATGCAAATAATTGCAAATGATGTGAAAGGAAACAAAAACTGAAAATAAATGTTAGTGAAGTACACACATGTAACTTTTATTTCATGGAAGAGAAAACTGTGCTGTTTCACTCTGAGCTTCGACCAACTCTTGTGCTGCAAACAGCTCTGACCTACTGTTCAGAGAGTACAATCATCATCCTCTGTGCAGGGAGTACATTCCTTGGAAGGACAGCAGCTCATAAGTAGGCAGATTGTTTTCCAGATGTTTTAAACGTTGCCAAAGAAAGCCAACATAAACATAAAGTAAGAACAACGGAATCAGTTGTCCTGTCAAAGATGTTCCTAGAAATCTCTCTCTGGAGCTGAAATGAAAACTTGGAAGAGTTATTCTGACCAAGTTAGATGAAAACTAACAGAGCTTCCAAAATTAATATATTCCACAATAATTATGCAAAAGAAAAATGAGTATTTCCCTGTGGTGGGTAGTCTGAGCTAAAAAGCATATAAAATGGGGAAACAAATTCATAGTGGGGAAATTGTTTCTGGGGTCAGCTGGATGTTTCAGATGTTTTCTGACAGGTCCCAGAAAAAAAAAAAAGCAGCTCACATCTGTGCAATTTTAATGCACCATTTAGAAGGCCTCAGTTTACCACATTATTTGGAAAATGCTTTTAAAAACTCTAATATTTCCCACAAATACATAATAAATGACATGAAACCATGGAGGAGGAAAAAATAATAGAAAAATGTTGCAATCAGAGGCTCTGGTAAGCTCCTGGAATGGATTCAAATTAGGAGGTTGAAATGCAGAAGACAAAAATATGAGTTCAAGGTTAAAGAAATAACCAATCTAGGAAAATGTAGCAGGGGAAAATAAAAAAAGCTTGGAAGAGGATGCAAATAGGTCTGATTACTAATATATCTTTATACATACATAAAAAGCTATACAGAGAGATGAAGAAAAGGCAGATTTTTTGGGGGGACTTTATATTCAAACAGCTTTAAACCATTTAGATTGCTGTCTGAAGGTCTTTAGTGTGTAAAAATGCATAATGGGCATGGACTGGTAATCACAACAGGGACTTCCTGAATCTCAAACAGTTGATAAAGAAGGAACCTGTCCTCAGAGTGTATGATAATAAGCACCAAACAAAGCTGGCGGTTGATGCTTCTAAGCGAGGCCTTGGGGCAACACTTTTAACAAGGAATGGTGATCACTGGAGACCCATGGCATATGCTTCTGGGTACCTAACTGGAACAGCATGTCAGCATGCACAAAAGGAATCAGAGGCTCTGTCTTGTAGTCTATGCATGCAAAAAACCTCCATTTTTTTTATATGGAGTACCAATGCTAGCAGGAACCGATCACAAGGCATTAGTGACAATTGCTGAAAAGGGTTTTGCAGGCAGATCTCCTAGATTGCAAATACGATATGATTTACGGCTCAAATATATAGACCAGTCATACACAAAGAAAGCATTCTGTCCAGAGCTTTCAACAGAACTGAACTCGTACAGAAACATGCAAAACATTACATGCATGCAAACATTGGAATTTTTTTTTTTTTTCAAACAGGAAGTCACTGTGGAGACCTGTCACTGCAGAAAGCCAAAATGCTAGCTCAAACATTGCAGAAGGTAATACAAGCTATCAGTCTCACTAACTGGACAGCACTTACAGATCCTTAACCAATTTAGAAATTTAGAAATTTAGAATTTTATACACAATGGAGTATATTTTCTGTGTATTAGTCAACTGCTGATAAACAGAATGCACACACTGGTATCAACCAGTGTATGCAGAAAAAGCAAAATGTTTTATATTACATTTATAAATATTAACTATGGGTCAGTGTTGGTGAAATAGCCAAAGAATGAAAAGAAAACCAATTAATTTCAGAAACATTGGTAAATTAAAAAGAACCAACAGTGATGGTAATTCTTGAAACTTAAGATTCATGCTTCACAGCTGAAAGAAATTTATTTATGTTTGCTGTAAAAAAATTTGCATTCTTTTCAGATCATTATTTGTGGTATCCAGAAATAACTTTGCTGCAGAAGTTGAATCTGTTGAATGTGTGATCTCACATACAAAGCTGGAATTTGTCTGCCATAACACACATGCCATGGCTATGTCAGATAATGAGCCACAATTCAATTATTAGGAATTAAAATATTTTCTAGAAGAGTTTTAAACACATTAATTCTTATTCAGGTTATCCACAGTCTGATGGTAGTGAGGGAAGACCTCTTACACTATCTGCTAAGTTCCACTTATGTCCCATTTAAGAATTGTTTAATTCCAGAGCAGTACTGTGGATACTGAAACATATTCAGCAGCAAACTTAGGTTAAGACTGTCCAATGGTGTAGTCATTGATAGCAAAGTGAAGGATGTCTAACTGCTGTGAAAAAACAAACAGAGACTGTACTAGTACTAATGAATGGCAGGAACAAAATCTTGGCAAACCTAGTCAGCTAGCCTGCATTTAAAGGTAATACATGTAATGTCACAAAAGACTGCTTTTTTGAGGATTTGCTCTTCTCTCTGATGAGCAAGCCCTGATCTGTTGGACAAAGAAGAGGCAGGTACTTCTTCTTCTCTTGGTGGAAAGACATGGACACCAAATCTTAAAAGCAAGCAAAAAGGGGCCCATGAACCAGACAAAATCATTGGAGTGGGCACAACAAAAACATAGGGAGTAAAAAACCTGTGGAATGTCTCAAAGAATCAGATACTGAATAGATACAGATACAGAATCAGATACCAGCTCAGATACTGATTGATAACTGTGGATGTATGTGCTGTACTTTAAGTAATCTTGTTTGTTTGTTTGTTTGTTTGTTTTGTTCCTTTGGAAATGCGAAAGAAATGAAAGTAACTTATCCTTGATGAGTTTGAGTGTAACATCCTTTGATTAAGAACGGAGCTTTTTATCTGCCTATAAACTTGAAAGAGAAAGTGAAAGATGCAGACACAGACCCATTTTAATAGTCTTAGAAAAGACCAATCATATTACAAGCTCCGACCTATGGCTATATGCTATAATTATTAATTTGCAATGAGATTATTAATAGTAGGAAAAACTAACTTTAATTATATGTTTTTCATATTTACACTGGGCAGAGGGGTATCAAAATCACAGTGATCTTCTTGGTGTAGAAGATGAAAAAGCTGCTCTGGACTTCAGCTGATATGTGATCAGGAAATCTGGAGTGAGTGGATTTACAGAAACCAACTCCATGCTCTGAGAGAATGGGGTGGGTAGAACAAAGAGCTCAAATCATATTTGAAGAAAGGGTAATTTTGGAGGAAATTTTGAGGGAAATTGCAGGGATTTTAATGTTGATCTGTACTGGGCTTAAATCCAGGAAAGTTAAACTCCAGGTCCTTGAGAAGTGGCAAGGACATGACTAAAAGCAAGTCAGGTGGCCCTTTGTGTTTTGGAGCAACTGTTGTGAGGTTGGAAGGCATTAGTAATCTGTACCCATAGCTTTCTTTTTATCTTTGGGAAACTTGTAGAAGGCAGCAGTCTGGATGCATCTCTAGAGACAGCTTAACTTTCACAATGAACAGTTTAACAGAAGTGACAGCTTAGGTAAAATAGTGGGGGAAAATAAACCCAGAAAGGAAAGTGTCTGCATTTTGTGGGTGGAAAAGAGCACAGAATTTTCCCAGTGTCTGTGACTGTCTCTTTCAGCCATGAAATGTCTGCAGTCATTGGTGTTTTGCCTTCAAATCAATGGATTTTGCTCTTTTGTCAGACAGGTTTTAACCTCCCAGGTTTACTGGCATTGCTTCTGATTTACAGAGATGTAGGAAGACAAAGAAGGCACTTGCCTGACTCATTCCTGATTGATAATATAGAAAGGCACTCTATGCCATGGCAAACAAATAGAAGAGGAATTTTTTAGTAGCATTACTTTTTCTTTGAGTTACGACAAAAAAGAGTAGCCACATCTTTTCATATAGGTATTACACTTTTTTTTGTTTTGAAGTTGATTCTCATCTTGAGGTGCAATTTGTAATTTCTAATCAGAGAAAGGAAAAATAAGTGAACTCATTATGTGGTGCTTGTTGGGGCTAAACAAACTTTTCCTCTGGAGATGACAGCAGTTTTGGGAAACACTCAGTAACTCAACAAAAATCCTATTCTGTTGTGCACAGATCTTTGTGTATGAGCCAATGTGTATGTGTACATATACATATATAGATATCTGTCTGTGTACCTATTTATTTTGTTCTACCTGTATTACTCTTCTGATTTGCATCATTAAATGGAAATAGGACACCCAATGTGGTATGTCCTGAGAGCACCTAAAAACAATGGTGGGCAAATTTCAAGGCTGTTGTTTTGCAAGGGATGAGTTAATTTCAATTTCTTTCTGCCATAGTTTTAAATTTATTCGTGTGTTTTGATGACATCCTACCCTTTAAAAATAATTTACCCTATATGAGATGCTAAATTAACCCTCAGTGCTTTCACTCATGCTGCTTTGACCGAAGTGGACCTCATCACAGTGGAATAGTTTTCACGCCTGTTTCCAAGAGAAGGAAGTGACAAAAAGAATACTAATATTTCTTTCTCCAGTGCTGGGATCCCTGGAAATCAACTCTCACTGTGACAAATAGTGTAGCCATAAAATGCTTCCTTGTTTCTTCATTTGTGTGTCCAATTAAAATACAAAGGTACAAAACAAAGAGAAGGTGGCAACACATACCTCCGTTCCCCTTTCTTCTGAATGTGGCAAACAAACTCCTTCTACAGTTAAAGCAACTTTTTCTACAGTTAAAGATGGAGATATTCCAGCCCTTGAAATTTTCGAACTCATGTTCCGGTGATGGAGGAGAGCAGAAGCACATCTGTGTCCTTGCTGCTAAAAGATACATGAAAGGGCTCTATTTGGCATCTTCGTGCCTACTGTGCTGTACCTTGCTCTAAAAAGTAATTTCGGAAGAGCAAAGCAGGAGCCTTCCTTGGGCTCTTTATGTATGCCTTTCTCCTGTCCACAGAGCAGCTCTCTGCATGCTAACACCACGAAGGAGGCGGGGGCTCTTTAAAGATCATTCTGGTTTCTATTGTTCTCTGTAGTCACAGGAAAATGAACACAGCCTCTCAAAAAGTTCCCTCCCACGGGAAGATACTCAAGGAGAGAAAATTGCTATGAATTTGCCCTCTACTTCAGACACTTACTTGCTCACACAGTTCTGAAGTTGTCAAATGTATTTATACATATAAAATAGCAAATGTTTGATAGTGCCTTTTGTCCCTTGGGATGAAATCATCTGCATATTGCCGACAGGGCTTTAGGCACTGTGTAAGCATGAGTGTTACTTGACAACAGCAGGCACATCTATCCTGCCCTGGACCCAAGCAGGTTAGTCCACCTGTGACGGGATGGAATTGGACAGAGCTCTGACTTCATGGCCAGCAGCCAAGGAGCTGAACTGCCCCACAGATGTAATGGTCTGAGGCATTTAGGGAGTGTCTGCACCCTGCTCTGTATTCTGTGACTCCCAGGAAGCTGGGACAGCTATGCCTGTCTTCGTGGGGGAGGATTTGTTTTTAAGTGTCTGGAGAAAGGAGACAGTTAATTTTCTGACCATCTTTTTTTTCTTTTTTTTTTTTTTTTTTTTTGCTGAAACTGACGTAATGTACTTAGAAACTGTCTGGGCAAAGAAATGCTACCTAAAATTACAATTTGATGAGGTGAGAAAAAGGGAGAAATTGTGTTCCTAGATATTTGCCAAAAGCTCCGCCCCTTCCTATTTCAACTGCGGCCCAACATTTCTGTTTTAAACTACAGCCATGTTCTGTAGGACTCATTAGTCACAATGTGTTTTGTGTCACACCTACCTGGTAGGTACCCTGCCACCATGGGGGATGTAGAGATCTGCCAGAGACTTCTGGTTCTATTCATGGGCTTGAAGAAAGTGATCCAGCAATGAGAACTACTCAGGAGATAGCCCTGGCACCAATCCTATAACATCCTAGAGGTGACTGGACAGGAACTCTCCTTTTAAATGCAGCAGGAAGCTGAGTGCCTCCATATGATATTAACGAGACCAGAGACCTTTGCAGATTAAGTCAGTGCCGTTTAGTTAATTTTAGTGTTGCTACCCTAATTTTCAGCAGAAATTTTAGTCTCGAAAAGGATTTTCTTGTAGTTGCACCAAATCTAAAATAAAATACTCTTTCTGTTTTGAAGAAATATGAAGGAAATAAAGAAAAAAGTCTGAATTATAGGATTCTATATAGGATAAATTTGCACCCAGCAAATAAATGAAAACCCAGGGGTTCGCAATAAAGCAAACACCTGCCTAACAAAAGTGTGCTGAAGAAGGATGTTTTAGACAGCATCAAACGCCTCAGTGAAGCCCCCAAAGAGAAGAAGCAAAAACCTCAGTCATAACTGGCAGCAAATAAAAGGTTGTTAACCACATGGAGATCTGTCTTTGGACACTGCCAAATTGAAAACTGAATGGAACATAATTTTGAAGATTATAACTGGAGAGATGATTAGAGGCATGGGGGAAGCTTTTTCAAGGACTTACTAAGGAAATGGGATTGTAATTAGAAAAGGAAATGGAATCAAGAGAAGATTTCTAAAAGGTGAAGAGAAAAGGCTTTTGTAAATAGTAAAAACACATGTTGAGATGCCAAATTGACAACACAATGTTAGTGTGAGTTTACTTGTAATTTTTAGCCTGAAAGTGATAGAGAAGTGCATTTTCAATCTAATTACTTGAAATTTATTTCACTTTTACAGCTCTATCAGAAACGACTTATAAGATTCCACACTTGTAGTGAGAAAATGGAGACAGTTTCACAGTCCTGGAGTGGCCTGATCTGGCCAATACTGCAGATATGCTCATTTCCATGTGTGCATTCCCCCACTGATTTCACTGATTTGCATACAAACATTGGCAAGACTGAATAAATACTTGGGTCTCTTTTAAGTCCTGGTTTGTTGTTTTTTTTTTTTCCGTTGTTTGAATTTTTAAAATTATTTTTGTTATTTTGTTTTTATTTTGATTTTGGTTTTATATTTTTTTCCCATAAAGATGATTTAAAGACAAGAAAAGATATCTGATTAGATATTAGGAAGAAGTTCTTTACTGTGAGGGTGGTGAGGCAATGGCACAAGTTACCTGTAGAAGCTTTGGATGCCCCAGCTCTGAAAGTATTTGAGGCCAGTTGGATGGAGCTCCAGTAGAAGGTGTTCTTGCCCACACTGGGAACAAAATGATCTTTAATGTCCCTTCCAACCCAAGCCATTCTATGATTCTTAGATTTTTAATTAAATGTTTCATATACAGTTCTTTAGACAACTGCTACCCAGAGCACCAGCTCACTTTGGAAGTCTAAACGGAGGGGTAAATGAAGAGAGGTAAGCGAAAACCACAGTTCCTGATCAGCTCAAGAGCTGATTTTGCATGAAACCTCATTCCCATGGGTAACACTGGGCCTCTCCTCCATGGAATTTCCTAGCTGAAGGGGAAAGCTGACCATAGAGGACATAAAGCTGAAATCCCCACTGCCATTTGGGATGCAACACAGCCCCCAACCATCTCTGTCTGGTGTGATCCTTGGGTGATCTCAAGTCTCTTCTAGACTATAGTAAAGACCAGTAGCATGGGGAATCAAAAGCTGGCCCTCACATTTGTCTGGGTAGCTAGAAAAAGAAAACAAATGGATTTCCATGACTTGGCCCTGGCAAATTTCACTTCTAAATGTGGCCTTTGTGGTCCATGGAGCCTGTCTGGGTTGCCTGCCCTGAAATAAACCCAGTTTTAGGGGTCTGCAAGCTGGAGAATTACTGACTTTACTCCTGAAGAAGTCAGAGTTACTTCAGTCCATGTTCTTGTGAAAGCTGGGATCAGTACCAGTCATGAGAGTATTTGTTACAGAGACACCAAGCAGAAAGCAAGAAGTGAGAGTAGGCAAACCCCATTGATAAAATCCCAAGAACATCTCCAGTTCATAATCAGTGAACATCCATGGCCTCATCCCAAACTTGGCTCTTCAGGTAATGTTGATGTAATGTTTCTTATCAGAGAGTATGATTCACCCAGGTATATGTCATAGAATCCTTTTCCCAAACAGCCATAGAAATCTTTTGTTTCACTGCAAAATGAAAAGGTGGCAGGAAAAGGGGATTTTATGCTTGCTGGGTTCAGCTGATATGTCTCCATATCAGCTCACTGCAGATTACTAAGGTACACTTGGGATAAATTAAGTGACTGAAGTGAAGTGTGTAAACCCATCCACAGCAAACACATTGCCTTGTGGGGTATATTTGCAGAGATTACGATTATTGTTTGAGTTAAAAAAAGTAAATAAAGGAGTACTTTTCTATATGCTGTATCCTGCCTTTGAAGTAGAGAAAACTTCATAATCCAGTGAGTTAAACTCAAGAGCAAATGTTGAGAGGCTAAGGATCTACATGGCCTTTCTGATGGCCTACCTTGGGCACGTCTGGCCATGAATGCTGATCCTGGCTGGCAGTATCAGAGCAGCTCTGAACAGGCTGCGTGTCTACATCGTCTAGTGCTGTACCTCGCAGAGATACTAATTGGGTCCTGGAAGCAATATAGGCATGGCAGCATGTTGCTGTGTCAAGCTAATTAGTGGTGCTTCTAACAAGCACAGGTGCAGCAGCAGGTTGACATGGCTCTGGTGCTGCCTGTTCAGAGCTACCCCGGCTGCCTCTGCCCTGAGCTCTGCACGACAGCAGAGCTGTCACCTTTCTCACACCATTAACCTCCCTGGGCAAAAATGAGGTGGATTTGAAGTGAGTGGAAGATTTTTTTATATACATATGTGCAGTGCCTTAGATTCTCCATCTGTGAAGCTGGGCATAATAAAATGCATCTGCCTTTGCAAATCACTGAAAATCTACAAATGAAAAGTGCTGCATGTTGTCAGTGTTAGGATCTCTTAATTCTTACTCTTCATTATACTCTTTTCCTTGCTTTATAACATATGTGCTGAGACAGAGGTCGTGAAATTCAACCTGCCAAAAAAACCCCAAAAAACCAGAAAAACGTTGGAAGGGGACATAAAAAGCCACTGAGCACTGAACAAAATACTAGCTGAGTTTGTATTATTTATACAGTTTTGTATTCTGCCTGCTGCCGAGCACATGAAAGTTGAATATTCTCTGTGCTTTAGAACAGGGAGAAAGTAGCAGCAGAAACTGAAGCAGGATGGTTGGAATCACAGGTGGGAGAATAACTCATAATGGATAATTTATTCAACAAAATTTTCCTCTTAACTCTTCACAAATTATTCTAAAACAGATTGCTGTTTTCTCAGATTCACTTGTTATATGAAATTATTTACAGAACAATTCTTTTAAGTTGTTTGTGAATTTAAATTGTAGAAAGTGAGTATGCTTTTGATTTGACAAAAAAAAAAAGCTCCACAGAGCATGCTTTTTGAGCTGACTGGAGTGATGCTGCCTTCCCTGTCCTCCATCTGCCTCCACATAGCTCCTGAAGGTTTGGATCCTTCTCTAGTGGGACAGCTTCTCAGAAGGGAGCTAAATCAGCATTTCTGGCATGAAGTCCAAATTTCTGACCATTTTGTTTCTTAATGCTTTGCCAATTCAGGGGTAAAATACTCCTTTAACGTTTTACAAGAGCAATGCAAAGAGCCTCCTGCCTGAAACGTTGTTTATTTTTCCAGCCATTTCATCTCCTCTGACAGAAGTGTAACCTCCTTTTCCCCAGCCTCTGACTTCTTAAAGTCCTTCTCTCAGCCTTTGCAGCCATAGCCTCATCATTCCTGTTCACCTCTGGTCTCCTTCATGCATCCCTTTACCCTCACCATGAATAATTGTTTGGGGAGGTTTCTGAGACTCTTGAGTACCAGATACTGGTTTGCATTGGATGTGGGGATTTGAACACACTGATCTGATGATTCTGGAGAAAGCATTTGAATAAAAAAGCTTTTTCTCCTCATCAGCTGAGCTGAAGTTGTTCCTTCCCTTATGGTACAATATGAGGGGAAGATGCGGAGGCATTAGCCATGTGGCTAGCCCACATGCCAGGTGGCTATTTTGTCACCATGCCATCAGCACTGGTGTCCCCTTTTCCTAAAAACAAGTACCGGTATGCCCGTGCTGGCCTGTGGGTGAACCTGATTTTCAGCATTTGTGGGGAGGGGTAGAAAGGTTTTCCTGTGTATGAGCTAGTAATGATCCATCTGCAGAATGTGCCACTTGCTTTCCTTTGCGTGGGATGGTAAGAGATCAATTAGAGCAAGAAAGTTCACAGCCCACTTAAGAAGCAATATTCCCCTTTTATCTCATTTCCTTCTCAGGTTTCTACCCTTTTACAGCTGTGTGGCTGGTGTGCTAAATGCTAATGTGAAAGTACTTTATACAGTGCCAAGCAGACATTCTTGTGGAAATGAATTCTCCCTTCTCACGTTTGTCTCCTGCTTTCTCACCTCCCTACCCGGCTGTTCTGATAGTCCCTTGGTATTCAGGGACAATCCTTGAGGTGCCTGGACAGGTGCCCATGCCTGCAGACAGATTGATGCTTGCCTAGTTCTGAGAAGGTTTGCTGCACTCTCTTAATTTTTCCAGGCAGGCAAGGATTAAATAGTCTTTTTTTTTTTTTTTTTTTTTTTAATCACAAAAAGAGGTAACTGGTATTTGATCAGTAGCTTAAATGACTGAGCAGACTTGGCTGGATAAAATATTCAGCAGGTTTTTTGTGGGGTTTTTTTTTTCCTTTTAGTCATTCACATTTGTATGTGATTTCCCTCTGCCCTTTTAAACTAGCTCTTCTCGGTGATTATTGGTCTAATTGTATCTAGTCTATTTAGGTTCTTGTATTAAGCTCATCACTGTGATGTCTGAACATCAGATCAATGCCATGTAATTACAGTCACACAGAGCACAATCAACAATTATCAGTGATCACTTTTCAGATCTTGCAACAAAGAAATGTTATCTGAGACATTGCTGCAGGATTTCAGATTTCCAAATATTTGCACTTCTAATTAAGCAGATGGAAGACCTGCTGGTAATGAGAAAACAGGTCTCAGAACTTCTTCCATAGCTAATTTCTGCCCAGACCAAAATAAATTATGCTGCAACAATTCTTTTCCAAGGTAAATAACACAACACACCACTTGGCAAAATGCCTCACAACAACAAAAAAACTCAGAGAAGTGTTTAAAGGTATTGCACTCTGTGGGAGATTTTCACGCCACAGTAATAAATGCAACACAGCAAAAACCTACAGCTAGCAGAAGGGAATGCCTTCTTATCTAACTGCTCTGGAGGATATTTGCTGATCAATCCTATGAAAGGATGATATGCTTCTCTGTGTGTCCAGGGGATGAAATAACAAGCCTGAAGGCAATAATGCTCTCATATCATGTTTGAGAATTTTACAAATACAGCATGAGGCTCTGTGACTCAGTCTGAATGGAATTTTTCTTAGCACATGAATTTTACATGATATTTCGATACTAGCTCTTCTGGGCAGTTTTCCTAACACTGTGCAATGTTAGTTTTAGGTGCTTTTTTATCATATTGGTAAATACCGTGATACATTTTGTGAAATGTGTGAGGAAGGGTAGCAAACCTCAAAATTTGAAAATTACCAGGATATATTTGTTTTGCCTCTTTTTTACTTCTGCAAAGTTTCAAATGCCTTTTGTTTGGAAGGAAGAAATAAAAAGCAGTAAGGAAAAAAGAGTTTAGCGCAATCCTCACATGTGTTTTGCTTTTATTTCTGTTTTTTTCTTCCTATGGTCTCTCCTTAGACTTTAAATTCTACTTCTTATTAAAGAAATATCCTTATGTTCCATATTAATTAAAAAGAAAAATCAAAGAGATAGGTAGGGGGGTTTTGTTTCTTTGTTTGTTTTATTGGCAACAACAACTCAAAAAGTCCACATCTTTTTGTTATTCCCAAATCTTTAAAAGCAACAATTCTAGTCATTATCAAATTTCCATATAGAAAACTTGTATGCATGAGGGGGTGTAATAGCACAATCTGATATTCTTGTAATACCAGTTTTCTATAAATAGGGTAATCTGTTATTTATCATTGGAAATAGTCATTAAAATAAGAAAAAATATATATACAGTATGGGCATCTGTTACTAGATTTTTAGTTGACTGACAGTTTTTAATCCATTTAGCCAATGCTAAGTTGAATTTGCTGAAATATAAGCCTTTTCAAGAAGCCTTTTCAGCTTATTCCTGATGTGTTCTTATGCCCTTTCTCGTGATCTTTGGAAATTTATTTATGTTTTAAAAACTGACTCCTGGAGTCAGGTGAGTACATGAAAATTTCAGCTTCTATTAAAACAAAAGTTTTCATTGAACAGAAGAAAGCTGCAAATTACACTCTTTTAGGGTTCAAAAGGAGCATAAGCATAATACGATTTTTCTTTTTGAATAAAAGCATATTTTTAAGCTATTGCCAAGGCTTTAGGAGGTCAGGCCAAAAGGTTTTGATTACTTGGATTTTGTACCAATTTCAATAATATACTATTTTTAAAATCTGCAGTACTCTTGAAATCTTACTGACCAATGCTGTAGGATTATATATTAGTAGTTACCATTGGGGCTGCTACACTTCAGCATTTTTACCACATTGTTATTTTAAACATAAAGCACCCACCCTTAGCAATGAAGTAAAGAAGGTCAATGTGCATGGGCTACCTATGGGATTGCATTTGTGTTTTACCTCCACATCTTAAACTCCCATATAAATATTTTGTCTCAGATCTCCACTGCTTCTGTCTCAAAAAAATAGTCAAGAGTGGAGCATCACTTAAGTGGCAGCCAATACCAGGTGAAAACCAACAAAGTATCACAGAACATTTTTATACCCTGAAATTACTTGTGATAATTTTAATGTTTCCACTCCAAATTCGTCCTTTCAGTTTTTTCAAAGAAAGTTTTGACAAGTGCTCTAATGCTGGCATTCACTGTTGTAAATTTCCAGACAGACTGGGAGAGAATTTTTCCTTCAGTCTCTCTCCTGCTCATGGATGGGAGTTTGATCACTTTTTGTTGTCAGCATTTGTTTTTTTTTATACTTGATGCACATCTTCTGTGTAATAAATAACATAATTCCAGCTCCTATGGCTTCAGATGGCACAGTGCCCTCTGCTCGAACTCTTTGGAGAGGGAAATACTCCAGCTTACCATCAGAGTTTCATTTGCAAGCTTTACTTTACCTTAGCCTTATTTTAAAAATTTCAAAGCTTTGCCTCCACAAATCAGGTTAAACTGTACATTACAAGGGAACTGCTTGACCTTGAAGCAATCCGTTTTGAGGCAGAGGTGATGGAGGGGTTGGCAGGCAGGATTTATGGTGCTCTGAGGAATGCAGAGGGAGCACATGAACATAAATATACAGAGAAACAGGAGTGGGAATCGCAGATGGATCTGGCAGATAAGACTTGGGCCTGTATCTGTAAGTGGGTCGAAAGTGTGATGGTATCATCTCCAATGGAAATACAATTCAAAATCTTGTTTGGATCGTATATGATGCCAGACAAGCTTCATTGGACAGATAAAACATTATCACCATTATTCTGGTAAGACTGCAGAGTAAGTAGGATACTCAACATATATTACATGCTCAAGAAGTTTGGGGCAAAATGTATAAGGTAACTGGAAATACTGCACAGAAAACACTGAACAATGCCAAAGCTGGAGGGGGCTGTGGAATAAAGGACTTGAAGGGCTGCTCACTGAGGCCCGTGGCAGTAAAATAAGGCTGGTAGCAGGATTAAATGCCCATTAAAAACTTTTGGATGTGACACATCTGGACTGATGATCCTAGTTCTCATTCCTCAAAGCAAGAGGAAGAAATGACAGGCAGAAAGGTTTGGATGTTTTTAACTGGTAGTTTAACCCCAAGGAAATGAAGAGGTCACAGTGCCCTAAGTCTATTAAAAAAAAAAAAAAAAAGAGACCCTCCTCATTAATATTGAGTGGGAGATGTGCTTGTGTGCCCATTTAGGGAAATAATTTTTGTTTGCTGGACATGATTTTCCAGTGTATTCCCTGGACTGATGAGCTGGCATTGTTGTTGTGAGCAGTTTTTTCAATGCTCTAGTATTCTTGCTGGGATGAATGCGGTGAAAGTCAGAATGCTTTTTTTGGTGGTTTTTTTTTTTTTTCTTTTCAGTAAGACCTTACTTTTTGGTAAGTTCTTGCGAGGTAGAAACCCCAAACAACCCTTCCCACTTCCATCCTTATTGTACTTCCATGTGCTGGCAGCCCACCTCTGCTTTCTGCAACTCTGATCCCTCTTTGGTCTACAGCTCTCTGTCATACTTCTTTCAAGGTCTTTGGGGCTTCAGCTGCCCCAGAAAGTAGAACAAAAAAGCATGCTGAAAACATTGAAAGAGAGGACTGGAGGAGAGAGATGAAAGGAGATGAGTAGGCGTGGGAAAAAGAGACAGAACAAGCACAGCTGTAGAGTCAGAACAGACTACATATTTATTTTCTTTAAAAAGGTAAGTGGTTATGTTTTGAAAAGCTCCTGCTGTTGTTCTTTCCAGAAGTAAAGCCCTTTATTTGGGCTTTTTTCTTTCTCCTGACTCTTTTTTTCCTTTCTCTCACTCTCTGTATTAAAGGTTTAGGATGTGACCTTTCAGAATATGGTTGTTGGATTTTTGGGCCCTTGGATGATAGGGGCTTATTATGTACATATTTGCATAATGAGTTAATTAGGCATAATATGTGGTTAAAATTAACTACACTGCACTCTTTTTATAGAAAGTCAGCACAGATTTCAACAAAGTCTCTGCTTAGACACCCTCTTGGGGGCCTGTTAGGATTCCCTGCCCACTTTCACATGTCACTAATTTCTGGTGATTAATTTGTGAACTCTGACACTTCATCTATGCAGATTATACATATAAACTCCCCATACCCTGGAATTTTAGGGTTACATAACAATCTAGTTTTATATTTATTTAAAAAAAGAGGGAAAGAAATTCATGCCCAGGTGATTATAATGAAGGATTTGATAATGCCATCAAGATCCATCTGAAATGTACAGAAAATAAAAAAATTAAAAAAAAAAAAAAGAAAAAAGAGAAAAAAAAAGAGAAATAAAGAAAGAGAAAATCCACCTTTGTTGTTTTTAATGTTTTCTGTACAACTTTTATAGCAGCCATGTTTCCTGTTCTTCCCATTTGAAGATGCAATGCCACTCTGAGTGATATTTAAACCCATGAAGCTGTTTCATACTTTTGCATCCAATCTGTGTTGTCTATCACTGTAGACCTGTGGTCCTCAAGGTGTTCCACATTGACCCTCTTAGCTCTCCCCAAGCATGGTAAGGTTGATTTCTGGTGATGTGTTCACTGTATGAGACACAAGTGATTGCCTAATTTTTGATGTTACCTCTACCATTTGAAATTGGCCCTACTTTGATCAACAACCACAGACCTCTGGGGGGCTCTTCCCACCTCGTTTATCCTAGAAATCTCTGGTTGTTTGTACCGTGGAATGTGTGATGAGCACTGATGCTGTTGCCATGGCTATCACTCTTCACTGGATGACAGGAAGTAGGCCTCAGACCTGGATTCCCTGAAATAGAGCTAAAGCTCCTAATATCACTGTTCCTTGGCTCTCTTAGGCAGGGTGAAGGACAACCTAGAACAGCAGATTTTTCTGCCTTTTCAAATGTGCAGGCTTACTGCATGGTTCTAACACTATTATGCAGACATATCCCAACATCATCCCCCTCACAGCACTGCATTCCCAGGGACCTGTGTGTCGTGGGTCTAACTACACGCACCTGCTACTATATTGTTTGCTCCAGGTGATGTAAGGAGAGCTGTGAGTAAGAGGAAATAACTGTAGCTGTGTATCTTTCCTCTTACTGATCACACACCTTGATATTTTCCTACCATCCCTTTCTCCTTCAGGCATGTAAAGCTCCTCTGGGAAAGCACTGGCCACTGCCCAAGACAGTGTGCTAGAGTAGATGGAGTGACAGCCTAATGCATTCAAACAACATCTAGGTAAGAACTGAATCCAAAGTAGCATTAAGAAAGCAGCCCTAAAGGCACACTCACTATTTTTTTCTCTGTTAAAATCCAGAAAAGGAGAACGGGCTTTTAGTTAATTCTCAGTGTTCACTGTTTTGCACAGCAGGAGAAATAAATGGCTGGTAACCAAAGCCCGTATATGCCACCGGGGAAGGACAAAAATGTAATTCTATATGTTTATTTATATAGCAGCTGCTTTCCATAGGCCACTCCCTGGCCTCAGAATCAAAGGTGGATGAATCATATTGTTTCAACACAGTGAAATAATTGAAGAAGTATGAAATGGATTGCCATTTTTCTTCAAACAGTTTATCCCTATAGTTATTAGCCACAGATCTGGAGCATGTATAAGTCTCCTGACCAAGAGGCAAACTGCATAGACAAAATCACTGGCCATTGAACAATAA
Source organism: Thryothorus ludovicianus (assembly GCA_013397245.1). Classification (NCBI taxonomy): domain Eukaryota; kingdom Metazoa; phylum Chordata; class Aves; order Passeriformes; family Certhiidae; genus Thryothorus; species Thryothorus ludovicianus. The sequence continues at coordinate 421,278 of VZTB01003548.1, forward strand.
TCTGTAGTTGCATAAAAATGAAGTATTTTCCATTCACTTTTGTGTAAGCCACATTATGCTAACTTTGCATCACAGCCTCTCTAAGCAGAGATTAATATGTATGGCCATTGAGCTGTGCAGTTGGCTGTTTAGACACCATAGGAAAACTTCACGAGTGGGACAGGAAGAGAAAAAACCGTTCTGCAAAGGCCATAAATAAAAGGGATTATTTTTATATGTTTGCTGGAGTGTTTTCCAGGGTGTTTTTGCTTGAATTCTGACTAGTGAGTTTGGGGATTAGGAGGTTCTTCCTGACGAATGGCCTAGCTGCTGGGTGAATCAAAGACTTTCCACTTTCCTGTATAAGAAAATCTCCAGAGATGAAAAAGAGATGTAACAGGTTTATAAATTGGGTAATCCAAAAGAGTATATTAATGAAGAGTATGCCATTGAGTTTCCATGGATAGAAAATCCACTTTGGCAGAATCAGCAAACAGCTGGAAAATTTCAGAAAAAAAGTTTTTCATTAAAAAGTGTAGATCGATTGAGATGGACATTTTTTGTGGAATTGTACTACTTCTGAAAAAGCTTCCACTGCATAAGATTTCCAACAACAGACTGGATCTTTTTGTCTCTTTTTCACTGGAGTGACAGAAATAATTTCTTCTGCCATCCTTAGAGTGTGTGCTCTTAGGGCTCTCATCTGGTACAGGTTCCTCCTCTGCCTAATTCCCATCTCAGCTATGAACTTTGGGTACTAGTTTCATATGGGATTAAAAGCAGGTCTTGTGCCAGGGTGTTTTCATGTTCCACTTCAAAGAAGGGGAAAGAAAGAATGAGTATAAATCAGTGCTTATGCTGTTAGTAAGGAATTTGAGTCCTTGTTCTCCTGTTTCCTAGCTACAGCTATTATTATAGAAACCTAGAAGATATCTGATTTATCTCAGATATTTTCACTGGGCAGGGAAAAGATTTTTTTTGTCCACTAACGCTTTAGGAAGTTCCAAAGATGTGCTGATTGGACAGGATGTCCCAGAGTCCTTTCCTTAGGCACCTATATAAAAGTATGATTTTATAACTCAAGAAAGCTTCTCTGTCCCCCAGATTAAAAAAAAAAAAAAAGGAAAGAGAATAATAAAATAATGTGGATTTGGATCCACAAATGCCCTATTATAGTTATTTGAAACTCTTCAAGGGATTCTGTGCTTGAGAGAGATGGAGGTGCAGTGTAGTCAACCATATCACAGGGAGACAACCCAAAAGAGATGTTTACGAAGGAAAAAACTGCAAGTAAGAAAAGCAAGTTTTCAGAAATCAACATGAAAACAGAATCTGCTATAATCGTCCTGAAAGGGACAGATGTTGGCTTTCCACCCTCTGCTCGTCTGGCCTATTCTGTCTCTGAATCCTGAAGCTCACAATGCTTTTTTTTCCTCCAATTTCAGAAGTGTCAGACAGGAGACACGGTGACGGTGAAAAAACTTATACCGATCTCTTGTTAGCTAACTGCGGTGTTTTGTTTCACAGTTACGTGTCTGCACAAGCCGTCATTGTGTCAGTCATAATTACCACCTATTCAGTGGCTCCCTTCAGGTTTCATCACCTTTGCAGGATTAAGCAGCCAGCTGCAGGAAGCAGTCGGCTGCCCTGGAGCAGCAACCGTCAGCCTCTGGATTTCAGGGTATAATTGCTGCCTGAGTGCAAACAACTCCCTCCTTCCTGCATAAAACACCCAATCCTTTTTTTTTTTTTTTTTTAATTTGGCAGAGATCAGAGCCCCATCAAATGCACTTTTTGCCCAGCATAAAAAGAAAGACCCTCTTTTCTGCAGGGACAACACAGTATGGACAGGATGGACTGTGCAGCTACATGTCTATGACACCATGTGCCACAAACAAAATGTGGCCCAGCACTCCTAATTGGAAAGTGACTCTGGCTTGCCTGTAAACCCCTTTTTCTCTCTACTGTGAAACAACTGAGCTTACCTCTAGCACTGAAGTCCAACTACAACACCCTTGATGAAGCTCAGATGTGGGAGATTACTCTCCTGAGTAAAACTTTGGAGTACCTGTGTCTAAACTTACTTTTCAAGAGCTATGCTCTTGTAGAAGGACAGAGAGATAAGTCCTCATCTGGGCCAGACAGGCAGTAAGAAAGGGTAATATGAAACCCTGGAAACTGGGAGGCAGCTTCAGAGCATTCCTGTCAGACTGCTGCATGGTTTCACATGCCAATTGCCTTTCCTGTCTTGCCATCCTGTTTACCGTGTTTTATAAATTCAGCTTTGGATGCATGACCCAGACCAGCAGGCCTGCCAACAATCATGTTGCATTTTGTTAACTGCTTATGACTTCTGGACAGTGTGCTGCTGTGATTGTCACACTCTTTCACTTAAACATATGGCACATGGAGACACAAACTACTCCAGCATGCAGCTTTTCATGATAGATTTTTACATACCAATTGCAGATACTATTTCTGGCTGCTGAGATTGGTGTGGTCTAATCCTGGAAGCAGAGAAAATCTTCTACTCTGAGAAGTACCTGGCATGCTGGGTTTCTTTGGCTCAATTAAGAAAGCCAAAGATGCTGTCAGACTTTTCTCAATCCGACAGAAACATTACCAAGCTGGGCTAAGTATGTGTATCGTGTTGGAGAGAGAAGAATGACAATAAAAGCTTGGTGGGAGGAAGAAGTGTCGAGAGGCTAACTGAGGAGAAGCATTATTTCATTTTTATCAGAAATGAGGAGGAATTTAGAGATGCAAAAGTTCTGCCTGATTAAGGTCTCCACATAGTGAGGTTTATAACATATTTGTCACTACAACATATACAAGTGGGAATTTTTCTGAGGTTCTTCCTGTATATGAGACTTTGTGAGATAACTTTGAGACTAAATCACCATAAGAAAATGTAAAGCGGTCAAATATTAAAGCTAATGTTCAAATAAGAAAACAGAAAGCATAAACCCTTCCAAATATCTTCAAACATTCCTCCAAAGATGCACAACCCATCTATGTGCTACAGGAGTTCTCTTAATTTCCTGTCTTCATATAGTTTGATTCTTTAGTTTTGAGTCTGAATCAGAGGAAAAGATTCTAAGGGATTTCACACGAGTTTCTTGCCCTGAAACTCTGAATTGACAATCAACATAGATATGGCCTGATGAGAAGGAACTGGATAATGATCACTGTCCCCTTTTTTCTGATGAGGGAAAACATGGCACAAATTTGAGGGAGGGAAAACCTGGAGGAAAAATATGTTCCAGTTTTGTAGAGACATATTGCACTCTTCAAACTCACGTATTTTCCACCAGACTTGCTGGATTTGAAAATATGCAAGAGATACAGCAAAAAAACTATCAACTTCACTAATCTCTTTAATGTTGAAGAGGTAATCATGAATCTTCAAGTAGAATATCTGAGCAGCTGTTACACTTCACCAACTGCTGCTTTCACTTGTAAGAGTGTTTCATACTGCAAAACCGCATTGTGGTGCGTTGGCATAAGGAACATTGGTTTCAGATCCACTGTAAGCTAGGTCATGGGAAATATCTAAAACTTCTTGGCATTTCAAGCTTTTGAAGTGCTGTGATCCACCAGAATGTGTTGTCATAAGGAAAAAATGTAAGTGGTCATTACTGACACCACTTTTCTTCATTTTCCTTGGCCTATTGACTTACATTCAGTCCTGAAACTCTCTCTTTTCCTCATATTCCTTGCTTGCTACTACTCTTGATTCTTTTAAAAATCTCTCTTTATTTCTTTTAAAAGTGCATTAAAATAAATGTAGTTTAATTTGTGAATGTTATTGTAAAGAACTGTGCCTGTCTAAATTTACCTCTTCACAGTCAGCTTCTCTTCTGTCATCCATCCCGTGCGAGTACAGTGTTATCCTATTGTCCCACTTTGCTCCCAATTTGGAACAAGCTATGAGCTTGTTCCTGAGTGTTATTTCTCTTGTGAAGTTAGTGGACTGGAGTGGAAATAGACTCAGTACATTGATAGAAGTGGAATAGACTGGAAAAGAAGAAATTAGTGAATAAAAATTGCTAAGGTGCCCAACTGATCTAAGTACATTTCATAGCTGAAAAGCCTTGAGCTAAGTATGGACCAGAATCCGAATCATGAATAAACTGGAATTGGAGGAGAGCTCAAACCAAGATTTGCTATCTGCTCTTTTCTAGAAATACATCAAATCCACTCAATAAAACAACAAATGCTCATAAACCATCTGTAGCTTCTGTTATGGGACAATAGGAAACTGTAACTGAATGATTCTAAGGATCCTCTTACCTGGCAATTAATTGAGAGTACATGCGATACGCACAAAACATTTTATTAGGTATTTTTATTTGCTTTCACCAAGAGCACTTTTATGAAGTCCAGTCTGGATGAACAGAAACTGTTTGGAAATAGCTTGTTGTTAGAGAGCCAAACCAAACCTGGACACGGTGTGATGTGACTGTATTCTTGCTGAAAGCTCACCAGGATGCTATGTCAGACAAATGTGCTCCTACAGTACAGGTGGCAGGAAAGGCTTCGCCATATGGAGAAGCATTGCTGTTTCTGTCACTGCCAAGAGCTGTACTAGGTGCCCCACAAAACAAAAGGAGGATTTACTACAGTCAAAGGGGCTTGTTAGGTCTGTTGGTCATAAGATAATGAAAGCAAAAATATTTTCCTTCATTAGAAAAGGCAGAAAGAGTGATGTTAGCTAAACAGTGATCAGTATTAAGTGGATGATGCAGTTATGCAGGAAAGGAGCTATAGGAAGGCCTTATCAGAACTGCAGCCAAGATAAAGCAAGTATTTGCCACTCTATCCCTTCTATCTTCTTGGAGCATATCAGCAGTGAGATCGTGCCTATTGTCACTCTTACCATGAGTTATGTGATTCTTTCCCTTTTGAACTGGGCTCTGGCCTGCGATGCCCTCTGTGTCACTCACAGTTATGCAGTAACCGAGTGAATTTGTATCTGCAGACAGAGCAATGAAGACAGTGACCTGCCAGCTTTTCAATTCTACCCCCAATCAAAGAGGGATTTATTTCCTGATAGGAGTGTAAAATTTAGAGAAAATGGAGTTTAAGGCTTCAGATAGTTGCTGGGCATCATCCTGTCTAAACTTAACCACAGACCAAAGACAGCCCTGATAGGCAGAGACACCTCAGACATCCCTCACACGATACCCCTGCACAGCAGTTAACTTTCATCAGAGAGAGAAAGATCATTTTTAAAGCTTTCAGAACATGTGGAGAAACTTTCCTGCTCAGACAAAACTGTCCATGGAGCTGAAGCAAAGTTGGGATAATCCTCCCCAGAGCCCTTGACTCAGCCATTTCCTCATGCCCACACTGGTGCCCTGAGGAGGGAGTGGATTGCCAGGAGCAGGTAAGAATGCCTCACAGCCTCTCCATGTACCTATGAGGAGTTTTCAGACTGACAGATGTAACCAGCTTATTGCTTAGGGTCTGACTGTGTTGGCTTGGCCCAAGTTAGCTGCAGTTCTTCCAAAGAAATGTGTTTGCTGAGGACTTACTTGCTGTGGCATCTCAAGAGGTCATCCTAGACTGAGCCAACTACACCTAAACTACCCTTGAAAGGCATTTGTGCAGCCTGTTCTTATGAGCCACCAGAAGTAAAGATTTCACATCCCCTTCAGCAATTGATTTCTCTGCTAACCTCTCTCCTGTTTCCCTAAGGTATTTTAAAGTGCTTAATCTAAATCCTTAAGCCAATAATAGCCGCATGGACAGGATCCAAAAATAGCACTGACAATGGGTGTTAACACCAGTTCAGTAACCTTAAGCTCCAGATTGTCTGTGTACAGCTGTTTGATGGTCACAGCAGACCGGGCTGGCACCAAGCAGCAACCTGTAGGCAAAGTTACACCATGGCTTTCCAGAGGAAGTCCAGCTTCCCATTGCTCCTATGTCTGCCTAGAAGTTTCTTGGGTAAGAGCATGGACAAAAAAACCTTATTTCCCTGCAGCAATCCACACAGGAAGCTCGGGGATTGTGTTGCAGCCTGAGGCAATGATAAAGGGATGTCTTGGGCATGCTCTGAGCCTGCACCAACAACGAAAGGAAAAGAACTTTTTTGCCAGGAAGGCTGGCTGCTCTGAGAATAGTCCCGAGGTGGGAATGTTACTTCTGGTGATTGAATTAATTCCCCTAGAGCTCATTAGCATGTCTCCATAAGGCATTGTGTATGACCATATGGATGGAGAGGTTTAGCCATGTCAGGATTTTTTGAATCAGCAACCAGCCCAGAGGTTTAATGTAAGGAAACTAATTTCCTTGCTAGACATAAACACAATCCAAATCTGGTTAGAATTAACTAGGTGAAGTCTGAGCTCTTTTCTTCACCTCCATGGCATTTTTCTGTATTTCCTATTGAATGGCTCACTATAGTGTGGTTCCTTTTCCAAGCATTTCTGGGCCGGCAGTCATGCAACTTTCCAGTGCTTTTCAAAGCTTCCCTCTTCCATCTATTTGGGAATGTAAGGAAAACAGACTACCTCAAAATAGACTTCTTCTTTCCACTCTGACCAAAACCACTACCTGTTGGGAAGATGGCATTTCCCCCGCCCAGCCTAAGAATGGCTTTCTGAGAACTCTGCTTTTTTGGTGATTTAGATTCAGCTGGGCTGAAGCACAGCACAGGGATGATATTTAATTCTTCCTTGCTATTTTCTCTAGCTTTGATTCACTGCAATGTAATTTTGGAAGCTTAATCTAGTTTCATCAGCCATGACTGGAGCTAGAAAACAGGACAAGTTATCAGAAGATACAGCAGGGAGATAACTAAAGGAAATTTCATTTGGCAGAAATTATCAGGAAATCCTCCCAAAATCAAGCCATCAAGGAAATGATGGAAGTACATGATTTCACTAAAAATGAACCCACACGTATACCACAACATACACAAACATAAATACACAGCCCCTTTCCATCCTCTGGAAATGAGTTTGCTTTCTTTCTGGGGTTTCTACAAATATTTTAATGTATCCTGGCTCCAGTCCAATCATCTGCAATTGTTGGCAGCCATTTTATATCATCCCTGTCATAAAAGTTTCTCTGTCACAAAAGTTTGTGTTTTGATTTTTACTTTGCCCAGAACCAAATTCAGCTGTCTGGGGTAGTTCAGTTTCTAAGCGCAGCAGCTGGAACATCTGCCCCAAACAGGTCTTTATAATGTACTCCTTGTGCCATGGGAGTCCCTGGCAGCTGCCTCTGGAGGAGAGCTGTGCTCCCCAGGAGCAGGTTGTGCTGCCAGCAGTTTCTGCAGCTGAAGCAGAGGCAGCTCATGCCTGGGGACCAAAAGCGGCGTCACTTGGGGAAGTTGGGGTGTAAGATGGCAATTACCAATAACAAGTCTGCAACAGGATTGCCTGTGGGCATTGAAACTGCTGAATGTTTTTCCAGCCCTCAGAGAGCTGAGTGCCCCCAGCCCTCTCCACAGAAGCCAAGGTCACCTTGTAGGTGTTTTGTGGGGATCAGGCCCCACAGGCTCTGACTCCATCTCCAGTTTGTCTGGAGGTCTATAACTTCTGGCACACCTCAGTGCACCTAATTGTTGTCACTATTAGAGCACAAGGACAAATTGCTGACAAAGAGGGCTGCATAAAAATGCACTTGGGTGCAATAGCTGTGGCAGTATTTCAAACAGCTTCCAATTGTACATCTCCAAGAGAAAGGCAAGCACGTGGGCTTTATAATTGTGCAACCATATCGCTGAATATGGATAGTACTTACAAGTGCTGTGTAACGTGTTGACAACTCTGCACACATAAATATGTATTGTTTTTCAGGCACAACTCAGGCAAAGGGAAAAACTGAGTTTTTATTTTAGCTTCTTCTGCAATGTCTGAGCTAACTGCTACAAGTTTCCTTTATAAAGGAAAGTGGGAGTCCTATTAACAAGCAATTCAAGACAAAGCACCTCACATCTCTAAGTTCAGCTCCCTAAAAAATTTCTATCTATGGCTCAGATCCTATCAAATATTCCTTTTTATTATCATTATCATTATTATTATTTTAAATTTTCTGTACAGCTATTAGCTCCTCAACTTCCTAGCTTGTTCTCTATCTCTTTTGGGTGACTTTTCAAAATTCAGATCATTCCACAGCAAAAAGATTTATCAGTCCTTTATACCAAGATTCCTCTTTCTTTTTGACATCAAGACTTTTCTCTTTGATAACTTCAAATGTTTTTCCCTTTCTGCAGTGAGTACTTAATTCTTACCAATGGTTTTGCTTTTCTATCAAACATAGCAGCAACACCCTGAATATTTTAAATCTGCTTTCGCCATTTGAGTGCGTGCTTTGCCTCTTCTTTTTTAATTTTCTACTCTATTTATGTAAAAACTACCACTATTAGTTCAACATTGTTGTGGGAGTTTTTGTTTTTCCTAATTATGTAAAAATACTCTTGCATTTTAAACTCAATTAAAGCTTCCTTTATGTGTTAGCAGAGCTGCACAACAGAGGTTTTCATCCTGTGCACTACTTTCGCTGACTGTGAAACAAATAAAAGCCAAGCTTTTGCATTTCATAACCTTGAAGTTCTCTGAGTAGTTTCACCTCCAGGGCTGGGTAACTGAGTGTTTTCAAGCAGCTTAGAGAGAAAAATGAGGGGGGAGGAGAAGGCACCAGTAAACAAGAATATGATTTCAGATTTTCATGATTTAGACTAAATTGAATAGCAGCAGCAGCAGAAATAGAGAGAAAGACAGACTGTATATAGAAGAGACACAATAGAATTGTTTTATAATCTAAAATGCATACTGTACGAGACTTTCAACATAAAAGGGCTAATGTGTTTCTCACAACATCCCACATTTTGTTATTACTTTTCACCCCATACCAGCACAAATGGTATTTGAGCACTGACAGGCTGGAGAGAAGCTGGAGAGACCACGTTATCTGTTGCTGGGCCATAGCTGCAGATGTGGTGGGTGGCAACTGTGCTCATAGCTCTCTGCATTGCTACAGAGCAGTTTCAGGACAGACCTGGGAGCTTTACTAAAAAAGCAAATGCTCTAGAATGGAGGTAGTGACTCATGAGTGGTTATGAGCTGTGCAGCACTGCTAGGATCACAGGGCAGGAAGAATGTAATTGCTCACACTAAATCATCACTGCCCCCTCTACATACCCAGGGCATTTTTATTACCACAAGTGATCAAACTTCCCTTATTTTCCAAATATTCTGAGTCCTCTAAGTCCATTGACTTTGTTCATTGCCCTGATTCACTTGCTCTATCAGTACCATGTCAGAAAAGGTCTATCCCATCTAGAATTACCAGTACTGCTTTCTCTACTGGACAAGTTTACCTTAAAGGCTGTTCCTTCGACAGTTGACCTTGTCTGACCTTGGCTAGCTTGTGCTGGGATAGAATTGCAGAAAAGTGCACAGAGAAGTCAATCAGTGACTGCTTTTCAGAAAAAATTGGGAGCTATTTACACCCACTATGCAAAAACTCCAGCCCAGACATATAGAAAACCCTTAATTTGATATGAGACACATTTCTGCATTTATAGAAGAAATGCTGGAGATTAAAAAAAAAAAAAATCAGACTTCATTTTATAATAAACTCAGAAGTTTTTAAAATACGCCTTGTGTTAGGTGTTTCACGGAATGTAGGTATTCCTGGTGGGACAAGAGCTGTGAGATACTTCTTCCAAGGCTTGAATAAACTCAGAACATGCCTGTGGTATTTATTGTCTGTGTTAAACGAAACCTCTTGACACTCATCATTTGGAATAATTCCTTTAGATTATGAATAAATTTGTTAATGGATGTCTCCATATATGGAAGTTGGTTGAGTGGAGGTGCATATTATTAACACTGAATCTATAAAAAGCATGTTTTTTCCCCTCATATTATGTTCCCACAGCATAGTGCAGTTAAATGCATGTAATCTGCAAAATATCAATTTGCAAGCTGAAACTTTGCAAGCAGAAGATGCACAAGGGCATGGACCTCTATCTATGACTTTCACAAAAAAATCTTACTCTTCAAAAAGCTTGAGAAGAAAGTGTGGACAATAGTAGGACAAACAGTTCCTTATCCATTGCAATTTCAGATACACACACTGGTATCCACCGGCCAGTGAAAAGTACCCTGTGTAGTCCAGAACGTGTCCCATATTTTTCTCTATCACATTTATGAGCATGAACAAGCATGATTACATTCATTTACAGCTCTGGAACAAGAAGGCACTCTGAGATTTACAGCATTTGCCTGGTGTGCTGTGGCCAGTCTCCTCTTTTCTTTGTGGGTTCAGCACACCAAGACACTGAGAGATACAAGGAATAGATTTCATCACTGGAACTTACGTGTGAAAACATGGCTCCTCATTTAATTGACATGGAAGATGATGTCTCCTCACAGGTAGGATGGGCCAATCTCCCAAGCCAAAGACATCATGTCTTCCTTTTTTAAGTGGCATAGACCATGACTTTTGACAGGAGAAAGAATGAGATTTGGGGACCACTCTTATCTTTACTAATGACAGGCATTGTGAACACAGATAAAGTTAGAAGATAGCACAGAAGAAACTGAAGATTTTGATGGTCTTGCAGAAGGAAACAGGGTACCATTTAGAGTGTAAAAACTAACAGACAAAATTTATTATATAGGAGTTTTTTGGTTACAAATGACATGGGAAGGAAAACCTCTGCACTAGAGTAACTGTGTACAGTTGCTATGAGTATGTGATGTGATTTCTGACAAGGAAATGAAAGGTATAAAACATATTGTGTCTGCTTTGCATGAATATGTATCTAATCCAGATTTAGAACATATATTTTTTAGTATGATAGGACTTGTAAAGACCTGTTTGTGGGGACGACCAAGCTGGTATGTTCTGGATCAATTTTTGAAGTGCTTTACATAATGTCCCCATCCATTACTTCAAGAATTGGGCTCAATGAGGAAAGAGACACTTTCTACACCTTTTTTTCTTAAATGGTACCGCCCTCATCTTTGATCAGAGTTCTTGTCTACCTTCCTAATTTGTTGATTAGCTGGGATGCACTTTTGAAAAAACTAATAGAATTTGATTATAGCAGCTGTGGCAAAACTATCATTTCTGCAAAACTAGCTGCGTGCTTTTCACAACTGGGATAAACTTTATAATCATTGGCATTGGGTCTATTTGAAGCCCTGTCACTAGAGGTGTCCCCCTTAGGTCAGTACAAGACACAGTATTTAAGTTATTCATCAATGACTTGTGCAAAGCCACAGAGTGCCTGCTCAGCAAGTTTGCTGACGACACAAAGCTGGGAGGAGTGGCTGATAGCCAACAGGGCTGTGCAGCCCTTCAGAAAGGCCTCAACAGGCTGGAAAGACAGGGCAGAGAAGAATTGTCTGAAGTTCAGCAAAGGCAGAGGCAGGATTCTGCCCCTGAGCAAGAATAACTCCAGGCACCAGGACAGGCTGGAGGCTGACCTGCTGGGAAGCAGCTCTGCAGGGAAGGACCTGGAGATCCTGGTGGACAACAAGCTGTCCATGAGCCAGCAGTGTGATCTGGTGGCCAAAAAGGACAAAGGGATCCTGGAGTGCTTTAGGAAGAGCAGTGCCAGCAGGTTGAGGGAGGTGATCCTGTTCCTCTACTCAGCTCTGGTGAGCTCATCTGAAAAGCTCTGTCCTGTTCCAGGATCCTCAGGACATGGACCTCCTGGAGTGGGCACAGTGGAGGGTAATGAAGGTGATGAAGGGACTGGAGCACCTCTCTGACAAGGAAAGGTTGAGGGAACTCGACCTGTTCAGGCTTCCGAAAAGACAGCTGAGAGGGAGCCTCATCAATGTCTATGAGTATCTGAAGGGAAGGTGCCAAGAGGATGGGTCCAGGCTCTTTTTGGTGGTGCCAAGCAAAAATGACAAGAGGCAATAGTCAGAAAGTAATGTAAAGGAAGTTCCACCTGAATGTGAGGAAGAACTTTTTACTGTGTGGGTGACTGAGCACTGGAGCAGTCTGTCCAGAGAGGTTGTAGAGTCCTTCCCACTGGAGATACTCAAGAACGGTCTGGACACAATCCTGTGCCATGTGTTTTAGAATGACCCTGCTTAAGCAGGGAAGTCAGACTGGATGACCCACTGTGGTCCTTTCCAACATGACCCATTCTGCAATTCTTTGACTCTGTGATTCTGTGACGTGGCAGTCTGCTGGCCTGTGTCCAGACACCCTCTCCCACAGGCTGCCCTGGCTGGCCCCTGTTCCTTGCAGTGCAGTGGGGCTCTCCCCACTGCCCTGTCCTCAGCTAAGCATGGTCCAGCAGGAAGGCTCTTGCCAATGAGAAACTCAGGTTGCTCTGTCACAACTCTTCATGTCCAGGAGTGATTTTCTAACATAACTGGGATGAGAGCAAACCTCAGAGGCAAATGGCAAACCTAGTGCTAAATATTCTTCCTGTACTAAACCCAGAGAGTCTACCCTAAAACCAACATCCAGCACCTATATGCTGAAGCAAGAAGAAGAAAAATGAAGGCCCTACCACTAAGCCATGCTTCTATAAAATGCTATGATACAGCAGCAATGCCCTAAGAATTAAGACAGACTAAATAAATAGCTGTCCTTGAATAGTAGGTATGATGCATGACATGTTAAATGCAAAGAACAGTGGTACCTCTGTAAAGGTAAGAGTAGGAAGGATGATTATTATCTTCAAACCATTTAATCTGTACTTAGTGAACAATGATTACAAAGGCTGCCCATTCAGTAATGAGATTCAGACTCCCTTAGTTAATTTATATATAGCAGATAACATTGAAAGAGATCTTCAGTTCAATGCCACTTTATACTATAGTTGTAGTAAGTTAAATAAAGTTTTCTCTGAGCATTCATATGCAGAAAAAATTAGTTTGTTTGAATTTGCTTGTAAATTTTCATTGAAGAGGAAACTGAGCTTGCAGGATTTGTTGGAAGTAATGGAGTTTGTAGATACATGCCTGTAAAAGTTTAAAATGTGACCTTTTATGGTGGTGTGGTCTCAAGGTACTTTCCTGGCAGAAGAAAACCACTGTCTTGATGTATTTTAGTTCTAGCAGGAAGTGCATTAGGAAGAATGCATTCTCAGACTTTTTAGGAAGACAGAGCATGCAGCATGAATAAAAAACAACCAAAAAAGAGGAAAGAAAAACACAAGAGTTTCTTATGTAATCCCTGCTCATTTGCAGGCTGAACATTTATGCTTAGTTTTGTTCCTCTTGCACATATGAATGATGAATTCAACATGCACAGAAGCAAAGGTGATTTTGAGTACTCCATGCTAATGGCTATTATTCATGTGCAGATAGCAGCTGCAAGATATAGAGGTAATATTAATATTGTCTCACTTTTCCCAACTCCAACTCCACTCGCTCTCCTGTGTTTGCAGCACACAAGCTGCAGTTTATCAAATGGTCCTGAACTCTCTGGAGGAAAGCTGTGAATTTGCTGGAGAATGAAGAGGTACCAGAGACATTTTCTTTTGATGTAACTGTAAAACTACAGTCCAATTTAGCTAAAGAGCTGTTTTTTTAAAAAAAAACTGTCTTGTTCTGCTCATCCTGTGCAATGATTGCCCAGAGATGCCATTTACCCCAAGCAGGCTGTGTCCCGGGAGCAGCCTAGTCCCAGCAGCTGATGTGACCCTGGACACAACAATGGAATACAAAGAGTGACTAGTCCCACTGCTGTGCCTGTTTTTAGTGTCCTGAGAGCACATGGGATGAAAAAGCAGACACTGTTTAATGGAGCTGGATGAGACCTTCAGCTGTCTGGGAAGCAGGGAAGGAGGCCCATAAATCAAAAAGCGGGCTTGGGACAGACTAAAAGGGAAAGGTGCACAAGTGAGTCTGTATCCATCTGAAGCAAACTCATGGCACTGCATTCTTGGCCTTGCCTTCTTTTAAGTAAATACCTGTGGAGCTCCCTGGCACCCCTATACACCACTTTTCTGTGCCACACCATCCTCACAACGGGACAGCATCCTCCTGCTCCCACACAATCCCTAGCTCCACGGATGGATTGCTTTGTTAATGTGGTGCCAGAGATGGGAATTCACTTCATCTCCTCCCCTCACCTCTCCTTTCTAAAAAACTGCACACTGAAAATAAATTAAATTAAAAGGAACATGAAGACTGAGAAAAATCAATTACTCCAGATTAGCAAATATGGTTCTAAAGGTACTTAAACCTTAGATCAGCCTCTTTCAGTGCATGCTTTCCAAAGCTGTTTTCACTTATGTGTCATGACAAGGAATCTAAAACTGCCACCTTAGCAGCAGAAAAGGGCTTAGTGAAGCCCCAGTCATCTTTACATTCTTGCTGACAGTGAATCATTTCATTCAGCCAGCTGAAATCCTCAAATTCTGTAAAAGGAATTTTTCTTGTGCTTCAGACAAGGGAAAAATGTCAGGATGTTGTAGTTTCAGGGACAAAATTTTAACAGGAGAGCTGCATTAAATTTGTCTAAAATCTTGCTGTTCTGGTTCTTAGTCCTTCCCAGAAACTAAACCCAAATATAACCTTTCTGCCTCTTCCTGGGGTTTAAAATTATTCTGTTAATATTTTTAGCATGAATTTTCAATTCCTTCCTGTTTCCAGAAAAGCAGGCAGAGTTAATGAATTTCTCCATGTCCTGTGGAAAAAGCTGTCAGAGATTAAGTCTTGTGTCTCATATTATGTCTGGAATTACAGGTGCTCAGTGATCTCAAAGCCCCATTTGCTAAATGCTATGAAGACACAACACAGTCTGCTAAGGAGAGCTCATCTTCTCCACCTCACAAGCTGTGACTTCCTTACTCAAAAGATACTATAAAAGGATTTCTAATATAAATAATGCATCATCCTAAAGTGAAATATAATCAGCAGAAATTAATTTGAATATTAATGCACGAGACGTGTATGTTCATCTCTATTAGCTGCCTACAGCTATCCCATTTTGCTGAGCTCTCTGGCCCATACTTTCCCTCACAGCACAGAATGGGAGGTCCATCAGGGATGTATTACTGTGGTCAAACAAGTCTAAATCACAATACATACACAACCCCTGAGGAGTTATACTGGAGAACATTGAATTTGGATACTGCCCTCCCTCAGCACCTGCACTGTTTACGCACAGTTTCTGTCTATGACATAATCCCTTCCTGGCTGGGGGGGATTCACTCAGCTCACCATCACTACAAAAAAAAATATGACAGTCACTTTGTGTGATGTTGGCTGAATGAACTGCGGGTCTAACCACACATATGACTGGCCCTACACCAGAAAAAAACCCTCCCTATGCTGCTGAAAAGCAGCTCCTCTTGGGAGCTTGACTTCAATTTTTTAGAGGAGATTATTCTAGCTGCAGCTGAATTTATATAAAAGCTACAGAGAGAATACAACAAAAAACCTGAAAATTAAGATCCTGTTTTTAATACGGGTGTATGAATATCTCCTCCACAGGTTTGCACAGCAACAGCCTTGAGTGGAAAAATCACCATGTTAGACATTTTGTGTAAACTGCCCAATCTGTTTCTCTCACATTCCTCACACAGTCATAAAGCCTATTACTTCCCCAAGGCCATAACTGTGATGCGGCTGGACAGAATATCCTGAACAATGAAATGAAAACCCTACAATAAAAAACAAAGCGAGGGTTTGGGATTCATGGCAATATATCTGGGGCAGAGTCATTCAACCTGTGGTTGTAATTATTCTCTGAAAAAGCAGCAAAAACTCAGTCATTCAGAGAGAAAATCTTACAGAACCCTATCATTGCTATAAACAGAGCCAAACAATATTGTCTCTGTTACATAAATATATCTACTTGTACAAAAAAACAGGTTACCCCATCACTGTAGATTGATTATGTAAAAACAGCTATCACCACTGCTGGCTAAAAGCAGAAATAATACTCAGCTCCTGAAAGAAAAGGATTCGCTTTGTTAAGTGAACATGCTACCTGGAGAGATACTTTCTAATGATGCTGAATAAGTTGAGAACACAAATCTCACTTAATTTGAGGCTAGAAGTAAACCTAGGCTGGAGTTTACAGCCTGAGTCGATATTCTTCCTCCGTGTTCCAAGTCTTCCTAAATCAGCAAAGACAGGGACTATCAAGAACATATGGGATGCCAACCAGGACATAATCAGCAAAACATGGGACATTCTGAGAATACAAGGCAGATGATCACTCAGAAAGATGTTGATGTCCTTATGCCTATTCATTTATCTACTTGAATCAAAGGAATAGAGGAGGAGGGGGAATGGGTATTAGTAAGCAGGGAGGGAGTCTAGGCATGATTAACAATAGGTGTGAGACAGGAAGAACTAGATTAAACTGATCCATATGCAAATGATCTGAGTCTGATTGAATCAAACCATGCACAGTTTAATGACTATGGTAAGATGCCTTTATCTCTGCTTGGATGTGTTCTGAAAAGAAGGACTGCTCCAAGATAAAACAGTTTAATAAGGAGGTTTTTCATTACAGGGTCGATCTGCATTTGCATTTCTCTCTCTGAGCCACACAGCTTTCCTCAATGTCCATTCCTTTTCGGGAGATTAGTCGGGTATGTATTGTTGGCACACACCTTAGGGCATTGCATACTTAACATGTGCATGAGTTTTAGTTTAGTCCTTCATGACCTGGGTAAAACACCTCAGAATGAAGACTAAGTGGAAAAATCATATTTTTGCTTATCTACTGAGCATTATTTGCCCTTCTGTTATTCTGAAGCTTTGTGAAATCTTTTCAGTATTCATACACTGATACAGAGAGAGAACATAGCTTGGGTACTTACAGCATCATGGGCTAGACTCAGGATGGCATCATGGCTGCAGCAGGGTGATAACTCTAGCTTCTGTAAAGTTAATCTGATTCTGTGGTACTGTTGCTGAGGTCTAGCCCTCTATTTCTAAATTATGCGTTGGTTTCTTCCAAGTGGCTGCCTCTGAACACTGAACAAGGCAACTAGGCACTGCCTCAGCCTCACCTGTTATATGCTCTGCTTACTGTTACAGATGCAAGTGAAATAAAACAGAGGCAACCTTCTCTTTCTTTTGCAAGTAAAATGGAGAAATCTCCAGGGCTCTCAGGTTGATCATGGGAAAGATAGCTGACAGATGCCTGTGCTCAGACTCCAGCAGAAGTGGCATGTAATAAGTCCTGGTATTCTTATCCAGCTATGATTAGCAGAGTCATAGCTGTGGTTAGCAAAAGCCCTGAATCAGATTATAACTTATTTTTACTCTAAGGCACAGAAAGCAGCCCAAGTTCCTCCACCTTGAAAAGATCTAATTTGGCTGGGACATTTTTTAGTGGTCATCTATGGATACTGTGACCTTCCTCATGCAGGGCATAGTTTTCCTATGTTTTTCTCTAAAGCCTGTGTACATACACACTAACATCTGTGTTCATATACTACATATTGCAGACAGAAAGTGCTTCAGTCTCAAAGTGCTGATGCTGCATAGTTACTCTCCAGCTAATACAGGCAAATAAATACCAGTGGTCATCCAAATGCCTTCATGGAGAAGTCACTTTTCACAGAACTTATAGTTTGTGCAATAAGGAACTCTTGAACTAGGCTGGTTAACAGTCGACCTACTCAACCTCAGTTTCAACTGATCACCTTCATCCTTATATCATGAAGATGAGAAATTTCAATAGAAACAAGGCACTTAAACAGAAGTTTTCCATTTATTTCAACAATCACAGGCCTAAATGCCTTGCAGATTGGGAATCCAAACTTCTTATTGCATAGTCCATCATTATTAACATCATTACTTCTTTTTCAACCCTAGGCTGCTTCGTGGTTTTAGAAATTTATGGTGTTATAGTCCTTTGAATACAATGTATGCTTACTTCATATATTTAAATTACTTTGATTTGAGTTTCACGTCTATATCTTTTAACTTTCTTGACACTATGCTGATGTGTCTGCAGCTTTGCATTTCATCAAGAATTTTGGCTCAGAAGCTACCAAGTCCAATCTTATCTTACATTATAGTTTTTCCCTGTATATATTCCTTTACACTTAATACTACAGCCATACCACCTTTCCTCACAGACTTTGGGTCCACAGCAGTAGAAGGCAGAATCTTGTTAATCCAATCATAAAACACAGTTGTGCCAACAGTTAGACGAGTTCTACTTCTGTTCTAGCTTACTTTTATTTATTATCATCTAAAGTATCACAATGCTGATGGTTCTGGGGCAGTCAGAGTAACAGAACAACTTGGTTACTGGTGGTAGAGAACTTACATGCCCCTGTGCCTTGTGAGAAGATGCACTCCCAGGGCTAGGTGTGAAGGAGGTAGTTTGGAAGCTGGCACACACCTCCTTAGCTCTTGACATGGTCCAATGTGCGACAGAATCATAGAATCATTGAGGCTGAAATTGACCTATAGGGCTCAGTCCAGCCATTAACCCAAATCCACCACTAAACCATGTTCTTAAGCACCACATCTACATTTTAAATACCTCCAGGGATGGTGACTCAATCTACCCTGCTGGGAAGCCTATTCCAATGTTCCAACAACCCATTCCAGGAAGAAACTCTTCCCAATAGCCAAACTAAACCCACTCTGGAACAATTTGAGGCCACTCCCTCTTGTCCTGTAATTTGTGACTTGACAGAAGAGGCTGGCACCCATTTTGAAACAACCTCTTTTCAAGTAGTTGAAGAGAATAATAAGATCTCCCTGAAGCCTCCTTTTCTCCAGGCTAAACAACCCAAGAGGGATGGATGCTAAACAAATACAGGACAAAAATATACGGCTTTTCTCAAAATGCTTATCCTTGAAAGTACAAGTGAATACTGACAGATGAGAGATGCAAAGGGTTAATGGGGGAACACGCATGTAATTTAACTTAAGAGCACTGACTGTACTGTGTGCTATCTGCCAACGTGCTAATAACAGCTGCATCGATAGACCTTGCTGTCAGGCTCCTGTGGGGGCAGTTCAGAGAATTCCTAATCATCCCTCAAAGGATCCTGTCTGTCTTCATGGATTAAACAGAGGAATCAGATTGCTAACATGCTGAATTTAAGTTGGATGCTTAAAATTAAATGATGTGAATGTTACCTTTCCTCCATTCCCATTTCCCACCTTCTACCTGATGATGGACACTGACAACAGTGTCAAAGGGCTGCTGAGCTTCACTTGAAGGGAAGCATTTTTAAGGTCATATTTGAAGGCAGAGAAGAATGCAATTTTGTTACTGTGGCAGAGAGTTTAAGTGAAATCACTTAAAGAGAAGTGTAGTGAGTGGCTGATGGAGGCTGGCACTACCACAGCTATGCAAGGCATGATATGGAGTGGCCGTACATTTTTAGGCCTGCATCACAGGCACAGTTCCAACCCTCCTTTGATTAGGTGCTGTCAGATGTCTCTTGGAAGTTTCTGCTCTTCTTGGGCTCAATCTGGATCGGTATTAAAACATGAGTTCACACTGGCATCTTTTCTCAGGTGCCTGTTACAAGGAACAAATTCACTATCTTGCAGTGAACTTCTTGGGGTGAGATTCTGATCACTCTGTAAGTTTAGTTCACATTTGGTTTCGGTGACCTCAAGGTCCAGTGATTAGGTTCTGAACATTTTCTTCTTCTTCTTATGTAGGTGGGCATCCCTGTT
>VZTB01003548.1:440902-460584 GCA_013397245.1 Thryothorus ludovicianus
TTCCCTTCCCTTCCCTTCCCTTCCCTTCCCTCACAGATGGGAAGGATGAGTCTGTCTGATTTCAGACTCAGTTGTGGAATAGGTCTGTGGTCTGGCATGAGTAAGGATATCTTGGACTCTTCCTATGAAATCATGGTGGCAAGTAAAGCTGTCAGAAACATCTGCTAATAATGCCAGCAGCTTTATTTGTGTAATTTTATTCTGTCACCTTAGTCCCATGTCATTTGTCCTTTTGCCCCTAGGATCAACACTGAATTCTGTATTGAAAGTTGAGAGCAAGTATTTATTGTAGGCTTTGAGCCATACCTAAAAATGATGTTTGATCTTAATGCCATTATCATAGCATAGCTGTCTCTTTCTTCTTTCCAGTTCTCTTTCATTCATAAGGCTGAAAGACCATTTAATCTTTATGCAATTTCCTCTGCAAGGTCTAAATCACCTTGATATTTGGCAACATCGATTCTGTCTTTCCCTTCTTGATTGCTCAATCTTAGAGAATTTCCTGAATAATAAAAATTACGTCCATATATGCAAATGTAGTCATAAGGTCTCTTTTGGCACCTTTTCTCTATTTATTATATCTAATTTATATAGGATTTGTATTAGTCCAAATGTTCTTTAGTAGGCCCAATCCAATTTCTGTTTAAGTCCATAGCACTTTCATGATAGATCTTAATGGTCCTAGGATTTAGCCCAAAGCCTGGTGTATTTAAGTCAGTTTTAATCTGAAGGGTCTATAATAAAGCCAATGACTTTGATCTTCTTTTCTGGGAGTTCAACTGAATCAGAGACTTTAATTTTTCTTTTATAATTTTAAGTAACTACATGTTAGCTGGGTTACTGTGAGGACAGTCCTCTTCTGCACAAGCTGTTCTTGTTTAGAACAGTGTATAGGACTTTGTACTATGAAGAACACAATTTTCATTACAGGCAGAAGTGGGGATACATTACATAGAAACTTTACTATAAAAATAATGATCTATTTCTATTAAGGCTCAGTAATTATATGCATTGTGTATGTATATGTGTGCATATACATGTATATTCACACATACATACAGGGGCTGTATTGATGAAGTTCAATATTTTTTTTTTCAAATGGGACACTAAAGCAGCACTTGTCCTCTTCACCCTTGCTGGACTCCTTTTTTGGGCTCAATTATGACGTCTTTTATAATTTGGGCTTCTCAAATAATAGTTGTGATGAAATATTTTCCTGATACACTCTTCTGTCTGGTAGGAATTGACTGCAGATTACCAATCTGTTATCAAGTAGTACCAACATACAGATGCTGTCAAGATTGGCTTGATATGAACTGGTGAGCTAGAGGTGAGAGAATAACTTAGTAACTGTTCTTTTGAGCCACATGTTCCCCAGCACTGACAATTTAACAGAATTGCCAGAACGCTCATCTATTACAATCACAGATCAGGTGCCCAACAACCTTAGTGTTTTAATCTTACTCTGCCTTTGTTTCTCCCCTTGTTTTCAGTTTCCCCTCTGCCCCTAACACATACAAACACAGAGACTTTCCGCTTTTATAAATACAATGGATGTTGTTGTCAGTTCAGATAAGAGCAAATGCCAGATAGGATAGCAATATTTTCAGTCTTGGCAAATGCAATCATAAGTTCAGTTTATTAATATTGCAACAGTTGCACTAAATGAGATCACTTGGATAACAAAACATTTATCAACAAAACGCTGCCACCTACTGAAGTTTTGCAAACAGCCCAGATGATTGGATAAGATCACAAATTCACTCTGTCACAAGCTTATGGTCTTTGCTGAAATCGTTCTGAGAGAAAAAAAGCAAGAATGA
This sequence comes from Thryothorus ludovicianus, assembly GCA_013397245.1. Taxonomy (NCBI): domain Eukaryota; kingdom Metazoa; phylum Chordata; class Aves; order Passeriformes; family Certhiidae; genus Thryothorus; species Thryothorus ludovicianus. The sequence continues at coordinate 442,726 of VZTB01003548.1, forward strand.
TAACCAGCAGAACAAGACAAGACGTCTCTTTCATGCAGTCTGTTCAGCAAGTGTCAGGGTAAATCCTGGAGAGCAACCTCCAAAGAGGAAAGATTTGGCTCTTTGTGTTCAATATGCCGTAGAGTTTTCAAGCATTGTGGCTAGGGAACTCATCAAACACTTTGGCTTGCAGTCCATTATAAACGTCCAGTTTTCTTGTGCTGATGTTCAAAGCTTCTGTTCAGGCCCTACTAAACTGACAGTACAACCTGCCAGGTTTTTGTTGCATTTCACAACCCTAGATTATAAAGGATTTTTAAATAGATATAAAAGAAGTGATGAAAACAAATCTTGTGAATTTTCTGTTGCAAGATCTTGACCAATAAAAATTATCATTATTTCAATATAGGAACCAGGCATGCCATGAAACAAGAAATTCTGCACACCATACTGGGTATGTCAACCAGCAGATGATGAGACATCCAAGGGCTGACAAGGCTTTGGATAGGAATTGTTGTGCCCATTTGAAACTGCAGATAGCACTTCTAGACTGCCATAACCTAAAATGGCTTTTAGGAAAGAATGTGTATCTCATTTCCTAGTGTCTTGGGAGATCTGCTTTATGGGTTTAGCTGTTAGTTACCTGTAGAAGTATTTAAAGGAAATGCAAACAAATATATTCATGGTGCAAATATTTTTTACATTAAGGGTAGAAAGGAGTGTTTATGTTAACCAAGTAAAGCAAACTCAAAGAGTCAGGACAGCATAGTTTATTTCATGCAATGGGTGACCCACCCTTACCCTTTCAATAAAATTCAGTTTCTGGTTTGTAAGGATGTCAAAATTATTACTTACACCTGGAACATCCCTGGATGCTAAAGTTATAGACAACTTACAGGGCACAAAAAATGTCTGCTTTTGACTGCAACAGAGCCTTTAAACATGTACATAACTTTAAGCATGGGAGTAATTCCATTGAAATAAACACGACTACTCAAACGTTTCTGATTTTGCATGTGGTTCTGTGCTCTGCTAGCTTAGGGGCTAAGAATGGATATGCTTATTTAACACAGTGTTTATCTACCAAGGCTATGTTCAGCATTACTGATTCCTTTCCCTTTCATCAGACAGATACAAGGACTTGTCAATTTTTCTAGCCTCCTTTTGGGTCACTGTCTTGGGGTGACTGTATCATACTGTATCCCCTATCATCTGCTTTTTTTTAATCATTTCCTCCTAATTTGTCTCAAAACTGAGACAGTCAGTTTCAAACTTTCTTCTGCCTTACAATGCATTTGCATTTTATATCTGAAGTAGAAAACAGCAGCTGTAAACCCAAACTGAGTCCTGAGGGAGCAAAATGGATGACTTGAAAGGAAACACTCAGAGGTTAGTCTAGATTAGGGGATGCAATTGATGTTAGGCTGGGGCTGGCTCTTCCTGACCTAATTTTGGACATTTTTGCACTGGGAAGCAGGATCTCCTTTCTTTGGATTTAGCAGTTTGCGATTGCCCTTGGGTTCCCCTTCACAACTTGACTAATCCTGGATTCATTCTCTCTTCCTAACATAGGAATTGTCCTTACTGCTGTGGTGCCAAGATTGTTTCATGCAGGACATGAACATATATACTCACTACTATTTTGGGAAACCCCAGATAGTGACAAGCCAGACCCAGAATCTTTAATTTGACTTGGCCACTTTGTTTAACTCTTTTGCAGTGAAACTACAACATCTTTTAGTCTTCAGTGAGTTTTTACACATGGATTGTTTATGATGGGTTAGTTATCCTGTTGTATCTGTTGTATGTGTATCCAGTGCCAGCTCCACCATCTTTCTTGCTGTGCAAGCAGGGGAAAACCTGAAATCCCCACTGTGGGCCACCTGGAACTGGTGTTACTACATATAAGCTCTGACTAGTTTAGGTAGGCTTGGGCTTAAAGCTGCACTTTGCTGCAGCTGCTCTCCAACACAAAGGAACTTCAAAGGGTTTTGACTCTGCACGGGGACACTGCAGCCAACACATCTGCTAGCTGTGGAGATGAAAGCGACTGTTTAATGCACACCATTGCCCTAACAAGTGCGTAGGTGCAATTTCTGGCTGCAGCTCTTCACATTGGCCTATCTGTATTTAAATTCTTCTGTCAGGATTTGTGGTTATTTCTGAGCTCAGAGCTCCTGGCCTGTCACTCAGTGACACCATTCTAATAGCAACTGGGGATTGCTTCTTCTATGGGCATCTGCAGACTTTCCAGTTGTACTGCACCTTGCCCTCTGTCCACATTAGTGAACAGCTGTGAGAAGCCACTCATTTAATGACAGAGAGACACGAGAATACAAATTTCTAAAGACAAGCTATTCATAAAGCCAAGAAAACATTGATTTAGGGCCAAAGTCCCACTGCAACCTATTGAGGGTGTTTTCACTCTGCCCAGGGCAGAGCCATGTCATCTGCTCCCAGAAGCAAGACAGCTGTGTCTGTGGGGTTTTCCAGCCCTCCGGTGAAACACTGCTCATGGCAACTGTGCTCCATCGTTAGAGGCTCCAGGGGGATGTGCAGGACCACCCTGAGGTACACGTACCCACAAATAGGTCTGGCAGCCTATTTAAATAAGAGTGCATGCAGCCAGGCTTTCATGCACAGTGTGGAGCTTGGCAGGTTTTGCCCTTACAGATCTATGTGTCCTGTGAGTTAGGATGGAGATGGCAGGGATAATTTTGATAAATAATTTTATTCTGGTGTCTGGGGTGGCACCAGGGTGATGAAATGAGCTCTTACTCCCTGTGGTGAGAGAAATCTCCAAGCTATTAGAACAAGTTGTGGCTCTGAAACACAAGTTTTAACCATCTTTTGATCACTGCTTTGCTTTCTAAACCACTGGTGGGGTGGAAGTAGAAATCTTGTGGAGCTCCCTACTAGGCAGCACTGTCCCATTTGAATGGTGTCATGATAAATGCCTATGCAAGATGCTCAAGTTGGAAAAAATGACTGCATTGGTACTGCTACAGTGGCAGATCTGATATTCTTGATGTGTATCTTCTGGAAAAATCACTGTTCTCCACCTCTTGCTGCACAAGCACACTAACAAAATTTAACACCAAAACATCCACTATGAGTTTTAGTAGCTAGACAGTGTATTTTAGGAGATTTTTCTAATCAACGTCAGTGAAAAGAACATTTTACTCCCTCCAGATACAATTTTTGAAGGCACCACATCTAGAGGTTCTCTCTTGCATATGACTTACCTGGATGTTTTACAAGTAAAACTTTGTATGTGTTAGATTTTCTAGTTACACCTATCAAAGAAGTTGGTCACTATGTCATTAAATTAGCAATGCCTGTTAGTTTGCATTTTTTTGTTCAATAAATCTTTACCAGTGAAGACCAGAGCATGATCTCATTTTTTATGTGGAATTTTAAGGTGGAGCACACATGCAGATAATATCTCTTTGTTTAACATAGATTATCCTGAGCTATTCCAGACTGGAGGCAGGGCTTGTGCTGGGGAGAGTTAGGCATGAGGAGCTTGTCTGATTGTGGCTGCTGGGAATTGCACCTGGGTGGCTGTTACCTGCCCTCTGAGCAGATAAGCTTTGAAATAAAGAGCTACTATTTTCAATTCAAGGTTCTCAGAAATTGACAAGTAGGTAAGGTTGAATGAAGGATGTGAAATCCTAGAGCACTGTGACACTGTTATGACAACAGGCATGGCACCCAGCTTCCATGTACCTTGCTAGGGCATCACACCCTACTGGACTCTAAAATGTCTCTATAAACTGGCTGCAGGAAATATTGCTTCTACAGAGAAAAATCTTCAAAAAAACCCCAACTACCTGAGAAACCACCTGAGTTAGCTAGAAGCAAAACTGAATTGACACAAGCAACACTTTGATACACAAGATAGTGTGCCTGACAAGAAATGGGCTCCTAAGCAGTCCAGACCAGACATGTAACTTTTGTGTGTCCCACTGTCAGGAACTTCTCCTAGAGGTGACTAAATCTTGATAATTGTTTTTTTAAACCCAGACTGATTTTCACAGAAGCAGTTAAATAACATAAACCAGGCAGTTATTGGTGTCTGTGGCACTCACTGGACATGTGGGTGTTCTATTCTGCTCTCCACTAGCCATTGTTTTCAGTTCCTGTCACCATGGGAAACACCTGTGAAGAATTGTGTCACTGCGTCAGCATAATGGTACATGTATACTGTCAGAAACATGCACATCTATCTTTTAAATTAGGTGGCCATGAAGCAGCAGGTTTGATTCTTAAAAGACTGAGTGGACANTGGAAATGTCTGTAAATGCTAACTCAAATTCATTGTATGTTCTATCACAGGAAGAGGAGATAATTATAATCCATTGTAAATTTGAGAAAAATAATAAACTACATACAGAAGAGATTTTGTTTTTGCTTCCCATGTTATTCAGTCCTTTAAGATGCTTTTAGAATGTGTATAAATTAGCTCCATCTAGAATAACTATACATACTTTTTAGCTTTCATCGTCTTACTTCAAATTTTATTTTATTTACCATTAATAAAATGGTAACAATTGAACACCTTCACTCTCTTTCTTACATTCTCATTTGCTTCTGAAAAACAAACATGGATATTGATAATCAAAAGCTAATACAGGCAAGATGTATACCTCATTCATGGAATCACATTACATCACTATAAATTAATTCTGCATTTTGCCTAGAAAGAATAAGCAAAATTAACCCAGTCCACACAATTGATTCAGTGTCACTCTAACGAAGTCATAGATCTCTTTCTGCAGACTATCTGTTCCTGTTCATTCAGATAGTTAATCCATAGCAAGTCAAGATCATGACTTACCAAGAACATATGAAATGTCCTAACTGTGGAGTAAAATGTTCCTCTGTGAGTGCAGAGGTCCACATTTAGAAGGAATCAGTGTTGTACAATGGGATGAAGAGAGACTGGGGCATAGCAATTTTGTGGCTGTGAGGTCCGCCAGTCTTTATAACACCATGCAGCGGGTATGGAGGGAGACCTCCTGTTCTGTTATTTTTCTCAGCCAGTGCAGCAGCGCCCACCTAGCTGTGGGTCAGGCAGGGAGCTGACTGGTAAAGTTTTGCCAGGAGTAAATCAGTGCAGGACCCCAAGCAAGATGCTGATTTGCACTGGCCATTGCACAGTGTGTATAGGGCTATTGGTGAACCCAATCCTTTCATCTGGATTTCCTGTCTCTTCTCACTATAGATGCTTCAGTTTAACTAAAAAAACATTTCTATTACTTCAGCGAGGTTTTTTTAGTTCATATGGAGCCCAGTGTTCTCCACTTGGCACTGTATAAGTTTGTTCCCATTTCATGAAGCCAACACCTAAATAATCTTTAAGCCAGCATTGTAACTTCCCTGCTCTTTGGCATGTGTTTAAAAGTCACGCTACACAGATTTAAGGCTGGTGGATGGTAAAGACATTAAATTTCCAAGTGCCAACTCATCACATCAGGTTGACACAGTTCCCACTGTGTTGGTGAATTACTTGAACCATTTATTATGGTGGAGCTAAGGGGAGTCTAAGAAAAATGATTTCTTTACCAAGATAGCAAATAAGGAAATACATGTTTTAAAGTGCAAACTATTTATTCTGAAAAATTGGGCATTGTGCCTTGTGTGATGTATTCTCTGTCTGAAAATTACATAACCATGAATGTAAACTATGTATATGTGTGTGTATCTGTGGTTTTATTACAGGTAGCTCAGAGTGAAACCTTAGAGAGCTGGACACCTATGGAATCTACCAGATGGAAACATTTGTGATCTTTCCTATTTATGAGTTAGTAAACCACAAGAGTGCCAGGAGCTTATTAATGTAGCATTCTCAGACTGCATCTCACGAAGACTGGAAGAAAGACCTGCACGTCTGTAAATGTACTCCTTTCTTAAAGTAAAGGCCCATGGGATGGGATCAGTCTTGTACCAGCTCAAGTCACCATTTCTGGGGACCACTAGAAGGTTTCAACTCATTTTCATACTAGAAGCTTAAGGGATAAAAGCCCCAATAACACAACCCTCCATCCTCTGCCTTCTCCTGCTAACAGCTTACTGTTGAGTCAAGAAGAGATGATTAAAATCATGGAGATCCTCTGCTCCCCACCTCTGCTTAGCTATAGGATGTTATAAAGGGCTTTGACAGAGGAAAACTTCCAGGCAAGTTTGGGTTCATAACTTGCAGATACCAAAGGCAAGGATACTCCAGCTCCTGCTATATGGTTTACAGTATTTGCAAACAATGAAATATAATGCAGATATATTCTGATCCTTCATTATCAGGAAAAAACAACATTACAGGAAGCACTGGGGGCCCAGTTCTGCTTTCCAACATGTACGCACCTTAACCCCCATTAATTTCAGATGGAGTCACATGTGTGTATCCTGAGGGGGTGATTGCATCCTACATCAGCTACAAGTGACCGAGAAAGGGAAAACAATCGGCCTGATACTGGTCATTTGGACAATGTGTATTTGATGTGTCAGAGTCGTTCCAACCTTCCAGTTACCAGATGTCCGTAAAAATTCATAGCAGGCTATTAAATTTAGCAGATCCCATCTTAATTAGATTAGCTTCTGCTCAGCATGACAGCAGAGTATTTCAGTGATGGAAGATTTATAAAGATTTCTGGTGGGAATTCTTTATGGAACATGTAGTCTTTTATCCAATGGGATTTACAAATGGAGAGGGGGGAGGGAGGAGAGAAAGCCCTGATAAGGATACACAAACATTGTCATGGCATGTTAAAACATAAATGGGAGCTTTTATTTTATGGATGTTCTCCTTTTATTTGTCTTCCTCAATACGGTCAGGCAGCATGAGCGTTTTTTGTGTCCTTGCATTATCAGGCCCAGCTAACATAATGGCATACGGGTGGTGGAAAACTACAAGCAAATTCTTGTTGTCAAATTCCCTCCTAAAACTAGCACCAAAGGAGTACTCAATGTTCAGTTGCCTGTCAGGTCATGAGTTATTTTTTCACCTACAGGAAACAGAACTGTACAGTTTGTCTTGGGCTGGTTTTATGTGCTGCAATCCAGCATCTATCCCTCCATTGCCCTTCTTTCTTTAAGGTCACTGGGAGAAAAAAGACACAAAAAACCCCCCAACAACCAACAAACCCACTTTCTTATTAATTCTGCCTCTGTCCCAGTGCCAATGTTTTTCTGGTTTTCTCTGCACAGGTTTTTATGGAAGATATATACTGTTAATGGTGACATTGGTGTCAGCAACAGAACGTGAGCAGCAGCAATGCCTGCGCTCTATTCCCAGAGTGTAGATAACTTCATAAAGAAAAAAGGTGGGTGGAGGGGAGGGGAGATCTGGATAATTTTTCTTGTCATTTGATTCACCACTGAAAAGGTCACTCCCTGTAAGAAGAGACAGTCTTCTCTCTGAGATGTCTGGGGGAGGATCAGGAATGGCAGAGCCAAAATGGGGGGGACCCTTGCTACCATGCAGCTTTTGTGAGGTGGCAGAGCAGCCCTTCTGTGCACAAGGGCATGCAACGCCCAGAGTGTGCATGCTGGCAGCTGATAAAAACAGAAAGGGTCCATCCCTTGCTCACGCTGCGGGCTGATAGCATTCACATCATACACCGTTTGTTACTAGGCAACTGATTAAATATACGTGCTGGTCCTTCAAGCAGTGCTTGCAATTAATTAACCAAACCATTTTCATTTTGACTGTCTTCCGTCCTCCCCTCCCCACCACCAGCCACCTTCCCAAATGCTGACATCTGACACAAGTGAGAGGGATTTGATGCTCCTCCTGACCTGTGGTGTAATAAAACAAAGAATGGAATCCTTGCATAGTGGCTGTGGTCTACACCTGGGCAGTGGACACCTCTGAGCATCAGTGGTGGGTCCAGAGAGCAGTGGGCACAAGGAACAGACATTTTGCTTTGCTTTGCTTTGCCATGGTCAATGCAAAATTGAACTGTGAAAACCACAGGGCAGAGTCCAAAAGAAGTTCTTCTGGCAAATCTATTTGAAGTGCAGTTGTATTGAAAGATGGAGGTTGGGTCTTCTGTCTTGGTTTTAAAATTGGGATTCCTTATCCTCTAGAGAATTCCTCATTCTCTAATTTAAAACCACTAAGGAGCACATTTGCATGTGTACATATACAGACACATACATATATATAGATATAAATATTTGTACAGCTACTAATGTATGTGAGTGGTGTTAAAGTCCAGATGTCACCAACTCTAAGTGCACACTCATCTGTCATAGCTGTTATGCTGGGACCCCAAAACCAGGCAGTCACTGCACCACTGAGCTCACAGTGTCTAAATTTTAATGACAGGCAAAGTGGAAGAAGGGATCTAGACATCAAAGGTTGTTCAATGTCATACAGGAGGTCAGTAGCAGGGCTGGGAATAGAAAATGGCTTTTGTTTTTGAGATCATATTTTCTAATAAAAAAGAAAAAAAAAACAGTGAGTCATCTCACCCCAAATCTTCCCTCTAATTTTGTAATACAGTTGTCATATTAAACTTGTATGAAATAGACTGGAATTACACATGGAAAATGGGTAACTACAAGGATCCTGGAAGATCTGACTGTTCCTATTACACTTGATCAAATGCAACTGTCAGCTGCTTTGGCAGAGATCACCTTTGATGATTAAAAGGAGAGGACTACATTACAAGAGGGTTTGAGCACGAAACCACTTGCTGCAATCCACAATTAAACAGGAGAGGCTATTGTTCTGTTTCTGACTGGGAACAGAGTCACAAATTTATTGGAGTTCACAGGCTTGCTGCAGAGCTTGTCTTTAACAAAATTGTAGCCCCATTCTGTATCAGAGCTTCCTACCCTGCTCAAAACCTCGAGTGCATTAAAGAAGCAATTTAGGGTTTATTTGAAGGGGGAAAAATAGAATGTCGAGTTGGGTTTCTTTCTTCCTTCCTCCCACTGGCTTTCTGCTGAGGAGGGAGGGATTTGAATCAGCAGATTCTCAATGGCACTGTCTCCTATCAGAGCTGGTATAGATTCAGTAGAAATGGATAAGAAGCAAATAATGAAGCACAGACTAACTGACAATTTAAGGTTTTTTTTTTCACACACTGGCCAGCAGCTGAATTGGTGTGAACCATCTGTGGAGCCACGCTGCTTTGTGCTGCCTGTGCCTTTGAGTCAGAACTGGAACGGTACCTCTGAAAAAAGCATTCTTTGGGTTTTTGACTCTTTTGAATGAGTCAAGGCCATTTTCCACCCCTGATGGGACTCAGTTACCTTGGCCTGCTTTGCTTTGACTCTGGCCTGTCATTTTTTTGGCCTGTACTCCATTTTGAATAAAGAAAGGCTTGTGGCTTTTACCAGCCTTGCATGAGCTGGGTAAATCTGGATGGTAGCAAAAGCAGACCCCCAGCTGCCACTCTCACTGCCACACGTGCTCACAGCCTGTGGTAGTGACAACTGGAACAGGTTGTCCCTTATGAGAGCAGATTAAGTTCCTCTTCTCCAAAAACTGCTGATTGCTTTCAGCAGCCCCACAGAGTCACACTCTCCTACTCTTTAACTTTCATTGTGGCTTTGCTGACCTTTGAATGAGAAAAACAATAGTAAAGAGCAATTTTATGCCCTCATGAAGAGAGCTTTCTTTAATGGTGCTGCTCTATTGTTAATCTACATTGAGCTCATCAATGGCTGGAAATCCCACCCAGATGATGTGAAGATGGTTCATAGTGCCAGTACAGGCCCTGCTCCTCTGCCCTGCTAATCCACAGGGGTGGAGGGAGAAAGTCAGAGAACACCTGTATTTCTTGCAGGTTTCTGCATGCTGCTCCTTTCCTCTTATCCTTATAATGATTTATATTTAATTCACTTGTAATTATACCCACTTTTCCTTTTTTTTTTTTTTACCCTTCTAGCTCATCTTGGTTTTTCCATACCCATATATGGTCTGTCACTAGCCTCAATTTTTTTCCACCACAATGAGGCAATAAATCCTGTGGGGCTGGACAGGAAACCCAGCTTGCCAAGGAGAGACAGGATGAATATCTCCCAGAGACAGCCAGAGGTTGAGTGCGTATTGTCCATACAGCGTATTTCAAGGAGTGCCCAGGGCAAGCCTGGAAAAAGTTTTATGTCTGCAACAGTATTTCTTTCTGGAAAAACAGATTTTAAAAAAAGCCCACTGTGTATTTTTTGCTCCTTTTATGTGTGTGGAATTCATGATATATAGAAGTTGGTTCATCTCAAAATTTCAGCTATGACCTGTTTTTTTATAGGTAGAAAATAATCACATAGAAATGTCTCCTTTAGAAAATGTGCATTTGCTGTCTCTTCAGCTACATGTGTGAATATTCCTGAAGTTGGAAATGACTTCTGGGATCTTACTGCTCCAAACACCTTCATTAAAAATACTGAGCAAGTTTTATTAATACTTTCTTGGGTGTCCAAGCATGTCTAGGCTCATTCATGTTTATGCTTCACTGCAAACACTGGTGAACTCTCTGATCACGTGTTCCACCCAGCTGCTTGTTCTGTTAAAGGAAGCAGAGATCCTGAGACACTGGAATATTGTAACAAAACTCAGATGAACACAATAAAATGGTTGTAGATAGCATGCTAATGACACAGTGACTACTCTGCATGATCTGTATGAAAATACATATTGTGGATCCCTTTTGAAGGAATCCTTTCAGTAAGACTCCTGTGGTATCTGTAGACCAAAAAATCCACTCCAAGTCTTGCAAAAATAATACCTTGCAGTAAGAATATGATGGTGTTCAGACACAACACTATCTTACTCTGCAAGGAATGACATTGCTTTGCATCCTGGCACAGAGGTGCACTGCTTTCAAACATGAAGATGAGGTTACCATTGTTGCTGCTAGTGTAAGTTCAGGGGAAACAGAAGCAAAAGCATTGGTGCCCTATTATAGCTGACTACATTAATCACTATGTCATTCAAATTAAGCCACTTACTGACATCGGAGCTGGTCTGTAAACATCAGGAAAAGAACTGGATCTTTGGTAGTCAGTACATGGGCAAATAAAATTCCCAGATATACACAAGTCTGGGAGTACAGCATCACTTAACTGCTCTCTCTTGCTTGCACATATACACAGCCACATTCCTAAAGGGTTTGCCAGTGCAGTGTAGTGTTGAATTATACAGGCTAACTCTACAAGCTAGCTCTACAGGAATTAGCCTGGGGACCGGAATAAGTCTAACAGCAGTAGCAGGATATATTAGCTCGCATGGCTGAGTTAGCCTGTCTGGCAACCACTATGATTAGAAGGCTTCTAGGATTAGATTGCTGGAGCTAAGTTATGAAAGCTACCTTGGGTCTTTCAGTGTGATACGGTGAATTGTGACCCCCTCCTCCCCCAGTCCCCGCCCAGCAAAGAGCATTTTGCAAGACACAGGCTATACCTACTTGCTTTTAAGATCTGGATTCTTAATGGAATGAACTGGCCCAGCTTCACTGTGGAAGTCAGGGGCGTAGTTACACTGATTTACACTGACAGACTCCTGGCTGAGATGTTTCAGNGATGATTCTGCTGCACTTGCCTTTTTTTGCTTGTTGCAGTTAAGGCCAACAGGCACTATTATGGTCTTCTAGCTTGGTCTTGCAATGATTTTAGCTTTAAGGGATAATTTTGAATAGCACTGCAGAAGCAGTAGCAGCTTCCTTACACTGCCAGACGTCAAGGCTCAATCCCTCAGTCTGCTTCCCCCATGTTTCAACCTGCAGAGTGTTATGCTAATTTTGCTTGCAGCTTCAAGTCAGCTGAATTTCCGGCTGGCTTCAATTTAAGCTGTTTTTATTTCAAATAAGGTAAATTACCCGCTTCAGCCCAGGGCTTGGTTTCCAAGCTTCCGTTCTGCCGGTTTTCAGGCTTCACTTCCAGCAGCTCTGCATAATCCCTGCAGAAGGCATGTCCTCCGCTCCTCCTGTGCCAGGGACATGCTGCTTTGCTTGGCTGCTCCCAGGGCTGGAATCTTCCTCTTCTTCCTCTCTCTTCTGTCAGGACTTTTGGTCTGAAATCAACAGAAGTTATTTTTAACCTTTATTTAAGAGACTTCTGCTAAGAGCAGTCCCTAGACCCTCTTCCCTGTTTGTCTCCAGACTCTGCAGAAGCTCCCACTGCAGAAATGGAAAGTGTGCTTGACAGTCATGCCCATTACTGGCCACAATTGTGCAGTACACCTGATGGGGCTGAGAGCTCCCTAGCAAGACCATGGCTACCAGCTTGCCCTTCCTGAGGTTTAGATGGCTTGTGAAAAATTCAGTAGTAACAAGACTCTGATAATGTGAAGGTAATCCTAATCTGATACTGTAGGAAAAGGTAAAGCCAGGAGCATTTGTGGAGAAAAACTTTGGTGGTTTGCCGTGGAACCCAACAGTATATCCAGTCAGACTCCTCTGGCCATGGAGCCACCATGCACTTCTTAATACATCAGAGGACAACCATCTCTGCCATTGTGCCTAAAAAGCCTGAGACAGTTTCTCTCTAAAGGGATTACATTCAAATAAACAATCCAGATAGGTGAAGGAAAACAAAGTACAGAGAGATGGAGTGACTTACTTGTGTCCACATGGCAGATCAAAGCTGAGGTATCAGTCTCCTTCACTACACTGATCCCATTAAGCGTCATGGCCCTATGGAGAAGGTTACTGTATACTCCTGATTCAAAAATTTCAGGAAACCAAATATAAACCTAGAAGAAAACTGCATGAGGCATCATATTATAGCATAAAGGAACAGCATTTCTTATCTTGCTTTGAGGAAAGCTGACATTTTATGTGCTGTATGTTGGCATTTCCTGTGATATTGCCACAGGCACAGGACTCAGACGGATTGTTCAGGAGCACATTAAATACTGCCTCATAGATATAACTTTGCACAGAAATCTGTTTTATGCATGTGGGATGGATAGGCAAACCATCATATGAGACAGATTGTTAGAATCCAAAAAATATTATTGAGGTGCTCTGAAGAAATCTCTCCTCAATAAGGGTATTCCAGCACCCATTTCTCTATGATCTACTCAAAAGTATCCTTTTTGGTGTTATTTTAATCCCATTTTACAAGACTTACATTTGTCTTGGTTCACCCTTCATATGTGCAGACAGTTCATTTAGGAACATAGGATAATTGCTATTGTGGTGGATTGATCTTGTCCAGCAGCCAAGCTCCCACACGGCTGCTTACTCACCCTTGCCCCCACAGCAGGATGAGGGACAGAAGAGGAAAAAAAAAAGTGACAAAACTTGTTTAATTGGTGAGGGAAAGAGAACGGGAAACCACAAGCAGAACAACCAGTCCCCAAGCACTGAACACTTTGGAAGCCAAAAAGCTCCTTGCTCTTTCTCTGTCTCTGTTTTCATTGCCGATCGTTACATTATATGGTGTGCAGCATCCCTTCAGCCAGTTCAGGTCAGCTGTTATGATGTGTCCCCTCCCAATTGCTTGCTCACCTCTTACTTATTTGCTCCAGGAAGTGGGGACAGAGTGGAAAAAAGAGAAATCTTTGATGCTGTGCAGACACTGTTCAGCAATAGATTAAACATTAGTGTGCTACCAACAGTTTTAGACACAAACACAAAGCATGGCACCATCAGGACTGCTATGAAGAAAGTTAACTCCATCCCAGCCAGAAAGAGCACAGGTACCATTTTAAAGATAGCCTGCTTCAGAAGGTTTTAACTGTCTCTGAATCAATAGATAGAGAGGATTATACAGGAAACATAGGATTCATGGGCACCTCCAGAGAATGGTTCCTTGGATATGGGTTTGTCTCTCTCCTTTCACTACCAATGCCTAGTTTTTAATTTCAATACCAAGCTTTTAGATAGCTGAAGTGAATTGAGATGACTTTTATTCTTCAGTGAACAGCCATGAAACTTTCCCCAGTTCTCTCTCTATCAGTTGTTATGCTATACCTATGTGGTTGTTATCTGTCCCACAAAAGGTTTCAAGTAGCTCATAATTTTACCTTTAAATAGAGTAACTAAAAGTAATTTTAAATCTCCTTTTCTCATATTTCCCCTCAGAACTGGATCCCAGAGGTTAAAGACATATATTTTCTTTTAGGAGTGTGTATTTTTACTGAGCAAGCCTTGTGAATGCTTCTTGGCCCTGGATCCTACCTTCTCAAATGTAGAGTGCAGTTTCTTTGCCTAATTTAAAAGTGAACAAGAACCTGAGACTGAGCAAAAACTCTAAACTGTGAAAACTGTCACCCCCAAATAAATATTGTTTTTTAAATGTCAATTCTTAATAAAGATAGCTGTCAAAGCCCAATAAACCAAATTACAGTGCAATAAAATATATTTCATAACTCTAGTTTAAATATGTGCCAAAGCTTTTATAGTGTAACATGGAAAAACAGAGATTCTACTCAGCCTTCTTAGCACAAGAGAGATATTTATTAAATTTATCTGATATATATTGTACTAATATAGCCTCTGATTTTTTAGGCCGCAGGGAATCTAAGAATTAGGAGCAGAGGCAGAAGAAACCCAGCCTTGTCAGACCTTTTGGCAGCTCCTTTCATTGTTTCTCCTTTGAGTAGGGTGGGCTGAACTTGAATGTGATGGCCAAGGCAAAAACAGGTCATGCCATCTGCTAATATGAAATCCCAGGACTGTAGTCTTTATTGGCTTTTCTAAAAATTTCATTAGTTTTTTTAAAAAAAGACTGATGCTTTCTCAACCACCACTGCATGGTCAGGAGTCAGTTTCCTTGATCTGACTGATTTATTTGGGGATGTTTAAAAGAAATTCAAAATCTACCCATACACATAAGTAGTTTGTAGTGTTCTCTACAAAATGTTCTCCTGCGTGTGCTTAATTTAATTCACTATCTCAGTTCTCTTAATTTTTTCATCCTCTGCAATTTCTCATGACATAAACTTTGTCACCTTTGCTCTTCACCACGGCCTTCAAATCATTAATAAATATCCTAGGTATGTGTCATATTTTTAATCTTGGGGGCACCCTACATGGAAGCCCTTGCCACGCTGAGATAGACCATTTGTTCCTCCTCTTTGTTTCCATTCCCTCAGCTGTGGGCTTTTTTGTCCCACTATCCATGAAGGACTTTACCTCTCACCTTGTGGTTACTAAGTTTCCTTTATACCCTCTTCTCAGGAACATTATCAAAAGCCTTTTGAAGGTCTAAATAAAATACAGACACTAGTTGTCCTTTATTCACTGTTTTGTTAACTCTTTTAAAGGTGCTGAAGAGGTTTAAGGTTTCTTCTAAGACAGAGGTCATGCTGGTTTGTCCCTACCATATCACCCTCATCTACTGCTCCTGCTTTATAAGAATGTCTAATGACTCCCCTGCACCAGGAGTGTTAAGAACAGAAAGCAGAGGGAGATACTTGTCTGTGGAGACTTTTCCTTACAGCCTTCTAGCTGGTTGGTTTATGCAGCCTTTAAGCCCTGAGGTAAGGAAACAGGAAAACAGATTAATAGACATAGCAATCTCCCCCAAGATACTTCTAGATAAACACAGCCTTGGGCATTTAGAAAGTTGGATTTATTACACCTTAAAAGAGGTTCCTGAAAACCACGGCTGTTTTATTTTAAAGTATGCAGCCAAAGGCATGCACTTCTTTAATCTTTGCCACTCTTTCCTGATAGACAACCAAAAGCACAGGTCCCAGGGTTTAGAAACAGTTGTGTATAAACTGGAAACAATCTCAGCAAGCCTTTAAAACAATGAAGATCTCTTTGGGGGCACTGAAGTGGATTTGAACTAAAGCCAAAACACATTTCCAGTGCACAAGCTGTACAGAAACAGACACAAATGCACAATTGATATTGGTAGGGTAATATAATTGCCAACATTTTCCTGGAAAAATGAGAATGTAGACAGTGATGTTTGAAGATAGGTGTTTTTTTATGCTCAAAACAGCACTGAAGAGCAAACCCAGGCCTCAGTGTTTGGCTGGTGCTGGAAGTCTGGGATCCCAGCTGTGACCCTTGTTGCCTGCCAAGTGGCATTACCAGCATACTCGCTTCTCACCCCTGGTTGAATGTGTCCCGAGATCTCAAAACTTACCTGCACTGTACTGGTGGGTGGGTTACATATGCCCAGCTCAGTTGCATACACCCAGCTCAGTTTAAGTATCTTCTTTTGGGCGCCATTGGTAATTTTCATTCTTTTTACCTGAGCTAAAAGTCTTTGAAAAGATGACTTTGCCATTCAGCATTTATCTCTTTCTTCACCTCCACAAAGGCATGTATTTGTTGATTTGCTTTTGACATGTGAAGGAAAGGCTCATAGTCCTAGTTACTCTCATTTTGTAATTTTTTATCCCCTGGGGGATCTCATTCCCTCCCTTCAAACAAACAGATAGGTACTGTAATTGGAAATGTTCTGACTCCTCAAAAAGCTCCCCTCTCTTAGAGTTTGGGACCTATAGCATTTTTTATCAAGATAAAGATAAAAAGCACTCACTATTATATGCTTATACGAGAAGGGACTAATTTATACCAATTTCCATGCCAGGTTTATAATTTACTAATAAAACTCTGAAGGATTCTTTTGTGGACCCTCTGACTTTTGTTGCTCCTTTTTGACCATGAGCATCTGCGAATTTTGGGTGCTCCCTTCCCCTTAAGGGTGAGACACCACTAAAGGTATTTTTTTACTTGCTAAATGTATTACTTTTTGTTATTTGTGAAAAGAAGGATTAAACTCAGGTGTCTTTGATGCCATGCTGGTCTTTAAATATTCCAATTTATTCATCAAGAGTGATCTCAGTTCTGAAAGGAACTGCTGGTCCCTCTGGAGATGCCAAGGGCTACTAGAAAATCATAAACCCAGCACTGTTCATAGTCACAACTGCTAAAATGACTACCATAGTTCTGGGACTAGAGCATGTTGGCCTGGGTGTTATAAGATTCCCTTCTTTTCGAACTGGTTCCTGCCTCAGGTACATGCACCTGCACATGTAAAGGACACCCCCACACGCAGAAGAAATCTACTGATAATGTGCATCAGGAATTGAGGCTAGCACTTAATATTTTGTCTTCCCTTCCAGTGTGTCTTCACAAGCCTCCCTGGATACTCCTCATCCCCAGCATTTGGATTTGTCTTTTTCTGCACTGCCTGAAGCACAGCTCGCTCACGCTTAGGTGATTTACTAAAGGCTGCATAACTGCTTGGAAATATGCAAGGCTGTTTTTGGCAGTGCTGGTGTAGATATTTCAGTGCCCTGCTTCAGATTGATAGTGTGCAGGGAAGAGAAGGGAGCTTTGGAAAACATTTGAGTTCAAAAGGTAGAAGAATCTCTTTAATCACTCAGGCTCTCAGGAAACCCAAGACTCAGTGGGACAGTTTCCTCACAGTTGGGACTATCCCAGAAAATTGAAAAGTGGCATTTGAAAGCAAGATCACAGCCAAGAAAAGCGCTGCAGTGATGGAGACAGCCCCAGCCAGTGTGAGTGAAATGGCTACTGCCCCTGCTGCAGCCAACAACTGGCAGGGAGACTTGGGGTTCAGTGTTGCAGAAAGAACAGCATATTCAGCAATGCCACTTTTTCTTTTTGAAATATCTGTGAGGGTTTGGATCGTATCATCAGCTTTCAAAATGAGTGCAAAGAACTATTTGAAGGCTCCTCAGATTATATTCAGGGCTTCATCCCGCAATTTCTTGCTTTCTTTCTTCTCTTTCTCCACCTCCCTAAATATACATATCCTGACTGATTCCTATGAGATTAATTCAAACAGAGCAACTGCTGGATTAGACCTTAATCCCTTTTCCATCCATTTAAATCATCCTGAACGGTGAGGGATTGCGGTGTGTTCCAGCACTGGCCCAAGATTCGTTCTATTCTGGCATCTTGTTGTTGTTTTGCATCTGTTTTCTGCCTTTTTTTTTTT